>BMAU01019816.1:0-136590 GCA_019973935.1 Trichonephila clavipes | reverse complement strand
GACGTCGTACTTGTCCCTTAACAGCTGGTGAAACCCCAAAACTTATCGTGAATCGAAAGATGGGGATTCACAACAATCGACGATGTCACAACTCCTTCCCCCTGAAAAGGTCCATTTCTCTGACTGCTCTGGCCTCAGCTTGGTTCAGTTCGTAACATTTCACACCGAAAGGTGGTCTTATCAGTTAAATCAAATTATAATACAACAAATCGCTCATTCAATTGTGTTAAACATCTGAGAGCGTACACAGTACAAAGAGACACAAAAGATTTACCATAACACATAATTTCTTCCACCTTACACACACACCACCACTTCATACTATACAAATATTAATTCACACCTAGCACAAATTCTAAGAATTGCTCATTTCCACCTACTTATTCTAACGGAATTTCAACGATATTAAATAAACAAAAATAAACATTATAAATTCCAAGCCTTGCAAAACATTAAAAACCAAATTTTTTCATTAAGAACTTTAAACTAAGACTTTTTAAATTTAATTAAATCATGGCTATCAGTAAGCATTCTCACAACCATTATAACAATTTTTTCACAATTCATGGGATTGTCTTACATTACGTTAGTTATTGATTAAACACTTTAATTGGGATAATAATTAATACCTCAATAGCCCATGAAATGATTTCACTATATCTACATTATGTACACGGAACAAACTTGCCCATGGCTCTAATTTACCTTTGGTCGGTCCGACTTCCGACCCAACCCTTACTCAACTATTTAATACAAAGTCAATTTGTTGACCCACGATGCCGCGTTGCTCTTTCCTACAAAACTTTCCCTTTTTAACAAAATATAAATTTCGGCTCGCGTCACCTGGTTCAAATTCCTATACTTAATACATTTAATACGAGGGTACCGGGTATCGGCTCACTCTTCCTAACCAAACAACGGGCAGAGTACGGATGGACTGTCCCATCCTGTTTACACTCTTAAATCTAAAAGGTACTCTGTATCCTCTCGTAGTGAATTAATTAACATCTGGGATGAACAACAAGTTTTGATTCTAAACGGTTTTCCGTAATTAAATTAATATCCTTCTGCCTTAAAACAATCGTCCCAGGATCTGCGGGAAACCTTTTTCTTTCTTTTAGCGTTAATCATTCTGAAGTAGCTACTTCGATCAGGCGGTAATTTAAAAAAATGCAATTGACTTTTCCTTAAGAAATTACCTACGAAAACCAAAATAATGGCTACCGAATAGAAAGTTTTGGAATCTATTCCTTCTGAGCTATTCTCCGTAATCAAATTTGCCAATTCGACTTTCTACGGTACAATTTTATTAAATTATAAGCAGATAAATGAGTGCTGCAGGTCTCTTTTTCCGGGTAAATCTATCTCGAAATTAAATTCTGAAGAAGTAAATGTTAGGCCTATTATCCGTCTCCTAAATTGTCCTTATAAATCTCCTTTGGTTCTGAGAGAGGCAATCGCATTGCTAGCCCGTCTCCCAAACGCTTTTTCCGCAAATCTACTTTACACATGTTTTCTTTTCCCATTTTTAACTTCCCTGCTATCTTACCCATTGTATGATTTCGAAAACTTTCCCGATTCATTGTTAACTGCTTTTCACAACATTAACGTCCCAATGGTATATTTTCACTCACAGATATTCTCACGAATCAATCTTTTCACGGTTCGCCGCTCCTTATCTCGCTTTCAATTAAGCCCCTCAATGTGATCAGATTTATTACCCGCTGTGCACCATCGCCACGGTTCCCTTCCTTCGTACCCTTACTTTCATTTTCATACAAAGAACTACTTCTTCTATACACGTTGATTCTTTCCTTCACAATCTTAATAATATTATTCTTTTCGTTCCTCTCCCTCTTACTTCAGACGGGGGAGAAACGTTCGTCCCTTTCACTGGGACCACCTCATTCAAAATCACAAGGCGTAAGGCGTTCTCGCGCTTTATTAACTACCGGGTTAATTAATGGCCTACACTTATTAACCGGTTCACTAAGCTCTCCGGTACGATTTTCTGACAAAATACAAACATTTGCGAGATTGTTAATCACCCCATACCTTCAATTCATTTTCATTTAACTTATTACTGAGATGAGCTTCCTCGTGACTTTTTAACTCAAATTCCCTAGCTTTTCAGTCTACTTTCTGTTCCTCGAATTTCTTAATTTCCCGTTTTTCACGTTCTTCCCGTTTTTTCTCCAAAATACCCTCCAACAAACATTTAGCTACTTCCTTCAGTATAGTATTTACTTTGATACAGTGATTCCCTTCTTAAATTCCATCTTGGAGGTGAAAAATATCAACTTCTACCTCTAATTCTTTGCAGCAACTTCTAACAATGCGTCACTTTTCTTTCTCTTAACAGAAATGCCATGATGCACTCAATGCACACAAACCCAAATCTAAAACTTAATCATTTACAAAATTATACAAAGACTCAAGGTAACTCTAACAAATACACTAGACCTAGACTTAACTATATTTTACCCAGCGTATGCGCAAATCTAAACAACACAATAAGCTACACATCAGTGTTCTCCAATTCAACAAGTATAAACTACCACTTTACTAAAATTGCACAAATCTATAACCACAACAATACCCTTCACAATACTGTGCTAACAAAAACAAGTATAACTACTGTATACTAAATTTTACAAATCTAAAAACCACAACAATAATATCTACACAATACTGTGCCAATAAAAATGGTATAACTACTGTATACTCAGTTTCACAAATCTAAAACCACAACACTAATTGTTACTAACTCCAAGGTTCTGCAAATAATATTTTTGCGACGTTTATTGAACAAAGATCTTTATTAACAGCACAGAGACACACAAAATAGCCCACAGTTTCAAGAAGAGAGCTACGCGCCATATACACTTGATTACATCTGACATCATCTTGTGATGTAATCAAGAACCAATCCGTGACCGGCGTGCGGACATCACTTCAATCCTTACGTCATAATTATGATACCACGAGCATGATCAGGGAAGGGTTCAAGAATGAATCAATGGCGTCACAAACATCACCTCCCATCCTTTTGAGGTGTATTGATATCACTCAAAAGCATATAAAACTTCACAAATAATCAGGTATTTTAGGGTATTTTTAACTAATCTTTACCTGATCTAGTGACTTTATTTTTTTATGGACAGCATTACTGGTTAATTTATATTTCACAACACTAGATGTCGGAAACGCCATCAATTTTTACAATTTTCATTTATTTATAAATGGCACTTCGAGTGGATAAACTCTTTGAATTGGACGAATCAGTTCAGAGTTCTTACATTTTAATTTCTAGGTACGAACTTTTTCCTATCTCTACCTGGAGCGGACTTATTACTTTTCCTAAAGGCCAATGCGCTTCTTTGATGGCTCTTCAATCATCACGACATCACCAACTTTGACATCATGACCCGGCTTTCCTGGTCGCTTTTTGACGTAGTTGACCAAGATATTCTTTCCTAAAACGTGATCTAAAATCATGGATCAGTTTTCTACGATATTTTATTCTTTTTCAAACTTGGAGAATTCACTTAAATCTAAAAATCTATGGTGTCATATGAAGACTTCCCGTTTAAAAACAAACTAGGTGTCAATCGTATTAAAATCATTCGGATCTTTGAGACATAGAGTTAATGGACGAAAATTAACCACCGCTTCACAATCACATAGAACAAAGGTTAAAAGTTCTTCATATGTTAAAATTGCCTTACCTAAAGTACGCTTCAATAATTCTTTAATTACTCGTGCTATCTCTCCCACCAACCTCCTGCAAAGCGGCAGCTGGGGATTGAACTTCCATTTAAGGTATCCGACTACTTGCGACAATCCTTTTTTTTAAAAAGAAGATATGAAATTTTGCATTTTTTATATGTTTATTTAGTATATTTTAAGGAAAAATCCTAAAATTGAAAAAAAAGAAAAAAATTATTATTAAAATGGAAAAAAAAATCCGGTAAATGTACGAAAAATTACATAAACGGGGCCGCTCTGTACAAAGATTTTATGTACAAATTCTCAATTTTCAATTTTGATGTGTTACTTTGTTATTCCTGTTTGAAGTGACCTTCAGGATAAGAGATATTTTTAATTTTTACAAAAAAACTAGAGCACTTTATCTTAGTGATTATACGAAATTGCTTTAAAAAACATTGACTATATTCACATAAGGACTGCAAATTTTGAAATAAAATAGTTATTGATAAATCTGAAGATCAAAACATTTACCATTATGCAGAACATGGGCAAAATTCAGCCAATTATTTTCAAAACTTTTTGAGCAATCACTGTCCCTGCTTGAGTTTTTCGAAAAACATTTCTGAGTAAACGCATTTTAGATTGACATCTTGTGTAAAGTTATGGTGCATTTGCTTTTTACTAAAAACACTTTGTAGTTTTTGTTCTTAGTGGAGGGAAAAAATAAAATACTGGTATTGTTATTAAGCTAATAAAAATGTGGTTTTATAAAATAAAGTCAGAAAACAAATTGTCACTTTTGAAAATCATGGTTTTAGTAGTCGGATACCTAATAGGTTTAATGGTCTTTTGCATTATTTTATCCCACTCTAGATTTTTCAATTCACTATTGGTGCCGACAAAATTAGTTCCGTTGTCTGTATAGATAGTTTTCGGTCTAGTACGACGTGCAATAAAACCGTCTTAAAGAAAGCATGAAACACTTCAGTAGACAATGAACTCACTAGCTCTAGATGTATTTGCTCGATAAATGGCACAAGTGTAAAGCACCATCCACACCTTACCTCCATCTCTAGTAAAAAGAGGTCCAGCCAAATCAATACCTGTAATGTCGAACGCGTTAGCATCTTTAACACGATCCGCTGGCAGACTCACAGGTTCACTGCTACAGGAGAGAGTTAGAGCTATATCGACGACAGGGCACACACTTCATAACTACTTCCCTGACCGTTTTTCGTGTTTTCATTATCCAGAATTTTTCACGCAGTAGACATAAGAATTTGAAACCCCAGCGTGGCAATGTTTTAGATGGTAATACCAATTAATCTTGTGGTTAAAAGGCATTTACTAGGCATCAAAATAGGAGCAATAAAAATTTGATCATCTTTCTCTCAGTTATTTTAGTTTTAACCCTAATGATTTACTCATTGTCTTTAAAGACATTTACAATGGGTATTGATTTCAAATTAGAAACATCTCATCTTTTACTAACCGAATTAACACCCTTTCAGCATTTTCTCTATCATCCGACGATATAGTTCGAAAGGTTTCTTTCTCAACATGAACCCTAGAATTATTAATAAATCTTAAAATCCAGCCCATTAAACGAACTATTGAATTGTATTTAGGAAAACAGCATACCATTTTTGGACCAATTCCTCAGAAATATTTACATTAACTAATTCAGACTTCCTTTTTTACAAATAACATCCTTGGGTTCACAATAATTTCATTGGCAGGCCACTGTTCCTCGCTGTTTTTTAACCATCGAGGTCCCTCCCACCATTTAGAATCTAACATCTTTTGGGGGGTGCATCCTCGAGATAACAAATCTGCTATATATTCATATTACTTGAACATGCCTCCATGACTGAAAATTGCAAGTTCTCTTATTCCTTTTACCCGATTGGCCACAAACACGGACCAATTCCTTGTTCTCTTTATCCAACAAAAGAGCCACTTCTGAATCGTGACCAGTAAATTACCTTATTCCTGGTAGATTTAAAGCACGTATAATTGAATTTGCAAGCCTAGCTCCGATGCAACATGACATTAATTCTAATCTAGGAATGGTAAGAGATTTCAAGGGGGCTACTAGTTTAGAACGTAAAAGTGTAACTCTTTTACATCATTTTCACAACAGTTCGAACAAACACACATGCACTATATGAGCTTTTTAGATGCATCAACAAAAATATGGAGTTCAGAGGTTTCATTTATGGCACATATCGAGGCACAGTAACTTCTTTTAACAAATACATTTCATTTGCCCATTCAAATTTATTAACAATATTTTTAGGTAATTCTGAATCCCAAGGCAGTTCTAACTTCCAGTTTTTGCAATAATAATTTGGGAGGCAATGTAGCTGGAGATAACAACCGTTTGCGTCAAAACCTTTTGCACTGTTGATAAATGAACCTTTAGTAATTTTTGTTTCACACGTGAAGATTTCAAAATTTATATTACATCTCAGGGTAACTATGTCTTAATTCCATAACATGCCTAAAACTGACGCCTCTCCTGTATGCTGAGAAAAATATTTACATGCTACATTGCTTTGCCAACCTCGCTAGGTCAAACAGCCTTTTGACAATAATTTTGAAGCTATATCAATAAAATTTTCTTGTTCCTTTATATTATTTACACCAGATAAACAATTGTCAACATAAAATGAACATTTTAATTTCTCTACAACATTACAGTATTCAAGAGGTGCGTTATCTAATAGATGTTTTATGGATGCGTTTAATAGGAAAGGGGAAGAATTTAAACCAAAAACAATTCGACAATGCCTATACACTAATTCTTTACTAGGATAAAAGAATCGAAGATAGTCTCTATCTTTTGGATGAACTGATAACATTAAAAACGCTTTCTCTATATCTGCACTTAATCCTATAGGGTAGAGTCTAAACCTATCTAAAATATCGGGTATTACTTCTAAAAGATTTATGCCTTTATATAAGCATTGGTTTAATGAAGGTTTACCATTTTCACAAGCCGACCCGTCAAAACAGGGACGGTACTTTGTGGTTTCACTTTGCAGTTTTATTACAGGCCTATGCGCCAAATAATGACATTTAACCGCTTTTACTTCCTCTTCCGGTACAATTTCAAAAATCCCCAAATTTCCCAATCCTCAAAACCATTTTGATACTCTCTGAGAAAGCCATTACTTTCAGCCCTTTTGATAACTATCTCATGTCTAGCCCAAGTTAAACCTTTATTATCAGGTAAAGCTGTAACTCATACCTTCCGTTAGGAAGAATCGTTAGCTTCTGCTGAAAATCATCTAAAGCGTCTTCATAAGAATTTTGTTTGCTTTCCTCTAGTGTTGGATTTGAAATGCCTAAATTTTCGAGACTCCAGAGATCAGTTAATTTAATATTTCTTACATACATTGAAAGTGTTGTCATAACATTTCTATCAATATGGCATACATCATCCTGCATTCCTATAACTGTATTTCCGAGTTTAGTCTCGAACCGGAATCCAACTAACAACATTTCTTCATTAAAATGCGACCTAACACATTCGAACCCACTAACAAATTAATTTCTAAATCTTCGCTAAATGAATCTGAAAACTCTATGTTCAGTTCTCTTAAATTATTTAGAATTCGCTCATCTGTTATTTTCGGGACACTGTTGCATATCTTTTTCTCTGAGAGAACTTCCAAACAACAAGAGTTATCTCCATTCAAAGCCGTCAGCTCGATAGAATAAACTCCATGTTTCTTAGGCTTTGTTTGCGTTCCTCCAAACAGGGAGTGAATTATGTTTTCATATCTATGCGGTATTAATCCCAAGTGCAATTAATCTTTCACTCACGTGAGAATACTGGCTAGCTGAATCTAAAAGAATCCTTATGCGCCTTTCTCGACCTCGCTCAATTACACAGAGAGTCTGCAAATAAACCGTTCGATCTCTGCTACATTGATTAGAAAGAGTAATAGTGGAAGGAGAATTTTTAACACTTAAATGCTTATCAAGTTTTTTTACTACACATAATATCATAATGAGATAAAGAGCAGAAATTGCACTTCAGTTTAGATTTTAAGTCACACTGCTACTGATATGATTTGATTTAGTTAAACATGAATAACAAGCCTCCCTTTTTAGACAATATTTTTAACTTCTCATCTAAAGACATTTTCTTTGCTGAAAAACATTTATAGCTGGGATGGGGTTTATCACAAAAAATACAAGCAACTTTATTGTCAATGGATTTGAAACTTACCAGGGCTGGCGCAGTCACCGGATCTCCACTAATCTCGTTTAGAGGGGTACAAACATATTCCTTTTACGGGTAACTTATTCGATGCAAATCCAGTTCTTGATAACACAACCATTTCTTCACCCTGCACTTCTTGACGGAGAAAAGTCATTAGATTCTCTGAGGGAGTGAATGTTCTTTCCGGCAGTGTTGTCGGATAGTTCGTGGTGATTTCTGTTCCGTTCCCACGTCATTAGCACTTCTTCGGGCAGGCAGCTCTCAACCAGGGGCTAGGAAATCTCCAAACTTTTCCTGCGTTCGTTCTAGGCTCTCCAGGGCTCTCAGCTTTTCCAACTCGTCATAGAGTCTTGAAAGGTCCATTTTTGCTCTACCGGACACAGCATTCTTCATAACCATTGTCAGAAGATCCTGAACATAAATTTGGACAAGTAGATCTTCTCTTCCAAATCGCTCTTCAATTGGTCCACTGCCTTCGGGTAATTTGCAGTAGTAGCCGGAAAACTAAGAATGAGTCTTTCGCTTTCGATTTGGGTTCAACTGAAGCCCCAAGATACTGCATCTTGTCTTCATCTGGGGATGCTCCCTGTCGTCATGAATTTTTTGGAACTGACTCCAAAACGAAAGGAACTCCTTCGGGGCTCCACCGAATTTTCTCAGTTCGAGTTTCGGTAGCTTAAACTTTCTTGGTGTGCCTGAACTTCAGAAATAACAGTCTCTCCCAACTTATTAATGTGAGTGTAATATTCTAAATATTTTTCACGGTAGCTTTCCGCATCAGTGAAATCAGTCTCGAATTCTTCTCCATTATCTTCTAAATGTAGCAAAGTTCCAATACTGCTTCTTGGGTCGCTTCTAATCTCAAATATTTATCTTTCAATTGCACTTGTAGCAACGAAATCTTCTGCAAATCTACTACATCATTCTTTAGCTCACTTTCTATCTTATTTGCACTTAAGGTAAATGCAGTCCTCAGTACTCGTCTCTGTGCCTTTGTGCTTTAAGATCCATATCTAATTCTATTTATCTACTTCTATTTCCAATAACACGTCCTGTCGCGGACGCCAAATGTTACTAACTCAAGGTTCTGCAAATAATATTTTGAGACGTTTATTGAACAAAGATCTTTATTTACAGCACAGTACAGAGACACACAAAAAGCCTACAGTTTCCAAGAAGAGAGCTACATACATACACTTTTTGATTCTACATCTGACATCATCTTGTGATGTAATCAAGAACCAATTCAGAGCCGGCGCGCATGACATCACTTTAATCCTTACGTCATAGTTATGATGCCATGAGCGTGATCAGAAAGGTTCAAGAATGAATCAATAGCGTCGCAACACTAATATTTGCACATTTACACACTTCATACAAAACTTTAAATCTTTCTAGTCTCTTATTGTTTACTAACTTTACCTAGTCTTTATATTCCTTATTTAAAACCTTTTTACATACAAAAATCAATACTCAGTTGCTGCCCCGAAAATAATCTCAATGAAAAGACTCACCTTCTAATTTGTAGAGGACAATAATAGAACACTCAGGAATTCTGGCACTTGACACTTTGGAAATCTGGGAAAACGGCCCTCCTAACGCAGGCAGGAACGGGAGACGCTTGAATCCTATACTTCACAGCTGAAAAACACCAGAAAACATCTCATAGCAAGCAATTCCAAAATACAGGCGGGCACACTTTTCACTAGCAAGAACGGGAGACAATTTTTTGTATCTACATCTCCAGTATCCAAATATCTCATAGCAAGCACTTCTAAAATACAGGTGGGTTACACTTCATCACTAGCAAGAACGGGGAGACACTTGTATCCAGTACATCCCAGCTGGGAACTCCAAGAAAAACATCTCATAGCAAGCAATTCCAAAATACAGGCGGGGCACAATTTCATGACTATAAGAACGGAGACATTTGTATCCAGCACTTCACAGCTGGGAACTCCAGGAATTAGCCGTCATTCAACTCGTCTCATCACACACGCACATAGCTGGCATTTTTTTCTCTTCACTTAAAATTCAAGGATTCGGGCATCTATTTACTTAAATGCCGCATTAACACCACTGCCACCAATTTCCTCATATATATATATATATATTAGCTGTAACGTCGTATAGCTAGTATGAAAAATGTTACAGCCTAATATAAAATAAAAGCATTGTTTATATAAACAATTTGTTAATGAAGCAATAGAATTCAATTATATGCTGCCGGTGCAGCTTCAAGCCCATATTCTATTCTCAATGCCACCGGCGCTCATCGTCTTTCCGCTCCAATCTCGACTAAGCCTTTTCTCTAGCGCCTTTCCGTCCGTTCCAAATCCGGGCTCTCCCTCTCCTCTCATGCTTTCTCTCCATCCAGTCTGGGCTCCTCCCTCTCTCGTCTCTTTCTCTCTTTTCTCCAAAAAGAACCCTTTTAAACACCAGGGGTGTGTTCGGGCAACACGCCCTCGTCCTTCTATTGGCAGATCACAAAAGTCTCTTGGCTCGCTCTAGTCTCTCCCTCTGTTCTCTCTCTTCTCTTGCTAAAAGACCCTTTAAACAACAGGGGTGGGTCCAGCTGTAACATGTCCCCTCGTCACTTATCATTGACAGGCCACAAAATTCTGCCCATCGCCTCATTAGAGTCCTATTCGCACGGAACTCACAATCACCCCTCTTGCCCCGTCTGGAATGTACTGGCGCCAGTTTCTCAGTTCGACATCTGGACATTTTGTTCATAGCACTGTCTTTGTTCCTTAGAGCCATTCTCTAATCATCTGCCTAGGCGACAATGTGTTCTCCGTTAGATAGCTTCGTCTATTATCAATGTATGCAGGAACTCCTATGTCCATCATGACTTTCAGCCAGAGTGTCGTCACGGATACGAGGACAAACAATAAACAATACGACCCTTAGCCACGTGCACTGGTCATTTTACAGCTGGTGGATCTTTAAAATTAGGACAATCGATGGGTGAGTTCACAACAATCGAAGACGTCGTATTGTCCCTTAACAGCTGGTGAAACCATTAAACTTATCGTGAATCGAAAGATGGGGATTCAAAATCGACGATGTCACAAGACTGTGAGTTAATAGTAGAAATTGAAAAAAATGAAGTTTAGTAATGTATTCTTTTAATATAGTTGTTTTAACACATACATAATGTTTGTGCTATAAAAATTTTAAAATTTCTTTAAATATTAGGACTTTAACTTTTTGAATATTTATACTGTATAATATACTCTTTTTAAAACTACTTTTTATATACGTGTACAATTGTTGTTTTATTTCATAAATTTCAAATTTAAATGTTAGAGAAAATTTTTCGTATTTTGGGAATTCTTCCCTACCTTCTGATAATTCGAAAGTTTTCCATTGGTCCCCTTTAACTTCGAATTATCGAGAGTCGACTGTATGTGTATATAAATACTTAAGAAACTGTATTACTTTTTAACAAAAATTCTATAATTTATCACATTTTTTAAGGAATAATAAAAAAATGTGTTTATCAAAATAAAGCGTAAATCTTTCAAATGCAAAAAAAAAAGAAGAAAAATGGTACCATTTCATTAAAACTAAAAGGCATGAACATATTGAAAGCAATGGTATGATGCGTTATTATAAAAACAAAAAGAAACATCACTTCTTTGTTTGAATAATTAGGCATAACACAAATAATATGTAAGAATTCTTTATTATAAAATTCACATTTGGCTTTGCTAGGTTAAAAACCCATCGGGAGCCAAAAAAATACTTTCAAAAATGTTCCTTACATGCATTGCTCATTGGTTTCTGAGAGGTAAAATGGAAGAGATTGGCTAGTTTCTCTTTCCTCTAAGGGAACAATCTTGCTCTAAAATTGCATCCCTCTGGCTTTGTTGTTGTTTTCGGACAAAATTGTGCAATGCACAAATACATTTTAAAGATGAATCTGTTGGTTGTATATCAGTTTATAACGACTGCAGAATTTCAAATTTTTTTAAGCTAAAATCCCAATGGCACACTCGATGACTTTCGAGCGCGAGACTGTAAAAACAAAATTTTCTTTTGCTAAATCTAAATTTCTTCTGGGAAATGGTCGCCTCAAATCTTTTGTGCAGGAAATGCTTCATCACCTACTATATACATTTCGTTCTGTGTGCAGAACCAGGCAATGAAAATCCCCTTTGTGGTATATTTAGTTGCTTTGTCTGCACCGTACGCCCATTTCACATCGTGGTGAATATGGAACTGTCGTTATCCTTCCCATAAAGCACCCACTTCTATCATGGTGAAGCACGCATACATCAGCATCAGCAAGCAAAACAATTGAATGGAAAATCTTTATAATTATAAAAAAGAGATCCAGCATTGCGGGCGCTGTATGCGACAGTGTTTCCCATCTGCACAGCCAATGCAGTTTGGCATGTTCGATTTGTTCTTTGTAATCTTGGGCAATTTTTGACCATTCATCTGGACTATGAATTGCCATGTAGTGTGGCTGTAGTGCCTTCCATAATACTTGGGATGTTTTTTTCACTATTTCGTGGATAGTCGATAGTCCCACACGATAATAGAAAGTTAAAGCTGTATAGGAATGGCCTGTGATGAGATACTATCGTAAATAAAGGAAAAACATGCGGCGAATAAAAAAGTAGTATATAATCAGTCAATAAAGATTTTTTTATTCTCTTTAAATTTGTTATGATTATCAAATGTGAACTAAGAGTTTGTTAATCTTTTTTTTTTTTCTGACATGACATATGACATTTTTTTTTAATTATACACTTTTTCTTGCAGGAGAGCAACTGAAGGAAAAGTGGCATCAGTTGCGCTCCAATTATTTGAGGGCAAGGTGAAATGACAAGAATAAACCTTCAGGGGTCTGGGACAAAGGCCAAAACAACATGGCCCTATTATGAAAATAATGAAATTTTGATTCATGCTTGAATCCAGAGTACCTCTGGAAATGCTAGCCATTTGAGATAGCAGACGTAGTTTCTTATGCAGACATGCTGAAACATGCATGATATGATGCAAGAAAGCATGCTTTGAAGTTGGGAAGTCTTGAAGTCCTATGGACCTCAGAAAATTCTCAAAATGATAGTGAGTCGGAAACTCCCAGGCGGAGTTTTAAAAGAAAAGGGAAATTCCTGAAACGATGTTGATCGGGAGTACTTTAAAGAATTAAAAATTAAGTCATCAGAGGGTCGATGATATGGACCCAGATAGGATGTTTTTATTAAGTATGGTACCATACTTAAAAAGAATTTTCCTTCCATCTGAAAATTTAGACTTTAAATTTAAATGCTTTGAAATGTTGAAAACCAAAGTTGATTCAAATAAATAGTGTTTCACTTTTGTGTGTGTTTTATAATTTACTTTTGATTATATCACAAAGTTTCTACTGTTATTTTATTCAGTTTGAAAACTATTTTTTCTTCATTTAATAATATTTTAATGAAATGTGGGTGTTTTTTTTTTTTTCTGAAGGATGTTTGAAACAGCTTCAGACATCAATACTCATAAGAATTTTGTTAAATTTTGGGAGAGAAATTTTTTTTTTTAATTTTTTGAATGCAAAAAATACAATAACACCAATATTGTTGATAAATTATTTTTTAATAAAGTTTTGAATTCCAAATTTTGTTATATTGCTTAAAAACGAAAAAAAAAAAACAAAGTAATTGGCAAATATGTGAGGAGTAAAATTCCTTTGATTAATGCATTAAAAACCAGAGTACAACTATTTTTAAAGAAATAGTTGTCATATGCTGTACTAATGGGAAATACCTTTTAAAACATTAGATATATATGCTATTTTTTATAAGTAATTTTATTTGCATCTAATTAAAAACACACATTTATAGTTGCTGTTTTCTTTTTTCAGACTTATTACACTTGATACAAACAAGAAAATATAAAAACAGTTCATGCTTGTTATTTGTTTCATTTTGAAATAAATAAATAAGAATACAGTTGAGAGAAAAATTAATAGCTTGATATCTTAGAACATTAAACT
This sequence comes from Trichonephila clavipes, assembly GCA_019973935.1. Lineage (NCBI taxonomy): Eukaryota > Metazoa > Arthropoda > Arachnida > Araneae > Nephilidae > Trichonephila > Trichonephila clavipes. Next base: position 122,647 of record BMAU01019816.1, on the reverse strand, counting down.
TCTACTGAAATAAACAAAAGTATTTAGTCATTAGAAAAGATAATTAAAACAAAGTATTACTTAAGTTATAATTTTAAAAAAAGCAGTTGTGTACTACAATTAATAAGAAGCGCCCTTTTAAAACATTAGATATGTTTTTTTAATAAGTAATTGTATTTTCATATAGTTACAATACATATCTTTAACTTGTTACTTTTGTCAGACTAAAATAAAGCCATGCTTATATTCTTTGTTTCCATTTTGAAAATAAATGAATAAAAATACGGTTGTGATATTAATACAGTGTTTCTCAAACTTTCAATACTGGCGCCCCCTTTTCAATCACAATTTTTATCACACACACCTCCCCTTATACATTAATAAATGCAACTAAATGCAATAATAAACTTAGACGCTAAAGCTACAATACGAGATCTTAATTATAAACCACATAAATTAATAACATAAGTATTAAATTTTGAATACTACTTTTAAGCAAAAAAATAAATTAATTAAGTAATAGATACTATTACGTTATTTTCCTTTCTCTAATGTTTAAATTGAACATATTGCAAAATGTGGTAAAATGCTTAGAAGACAAAATATTGATATCTGCGAAATATAGAAAAATAACTCAGAGGGTCAATTTCTAATCATAAAGCATTCCTTATAAAAAACCTTGCTCTTTGCAAGACAAGCCCATGGAACTCATAAATACTTATTAAACTCTGTTCTTAATTTAGTATTAATTAATTAGTTATAAATACGCTGTGCAGCACTGATACATTAAAAGTATACCGGCCGAAGTACTCGCTCTTTACAGGAGTTCATTTAAAAGAAGAAACATTCTTGATATAATATCTGTATTCTAAGGAGAGTAAAGCCAAGTGCGCGACAATGTTTACAAAAATGTAAAATGTTTTTTTTTTCTTTTTTTAAATGATTGCTCAAATTATAATTAGTTTTAAGTGAATTTTAATTTTAAGCCTCACAGAATTAGCATTTATAGTTGATGGCAAATAATGAACAATAATATAAAATTCCGATGAAGAATAATTGTATTATTTTTAATGTTTAAAGCAAAAAGACTTCAACATGTTTTAACCTGGGAGCAGGCGCGCACTCGATACGATCTAGCGGGGTTATTGAGTCACCCCAATCCTTTTTTTTATGATTATTTTTATTGTACACGATACAATCTCGTTATTCTAGTGAATGATCTAATTCAAGAGAAAGTTTACTTACCTACTTTCAAAGGACTTTTCAATTTTTCCTTTGGTAACAAATAAACAGCTTTGCCAGAATTAACGATTTCTGTAATCTATGTGTCCCGCGTGACAACTTCCAGGTAAAAAGTGTATTCATTATGATAATATGTATGTTACTGCTAAAAAAATTGCTTAATATATGCTTATATATATATATATATATATATATGTGTGTGTGTGTGTGTGTGTGTTTGTGTGTGTGTGTAGGAAATAGTATTTAATTAATTTCCTGAACAATTAGAATAAATGTTTTAAATTTTCAATATACTTGAGTGAGAGAGATGTAAGAGTCAGGCCCCAAACAAACCAAATTGAATCGAGGCATTTCAGTGCCCAATGAAAAATTCGAGCGATGACGCGTCAGACGATATAGTCCCTGAGCGCGATCATTCTTTGGGATCGCACACCGGACACGAACGGTAAAGGTCGACGCCCTTAGCAACTTTTGCGCCTTCAGTAAACAGCAACGCCTTCTTTAAACCTAGCGATGTTTCCTTTCCAGTGAAAATCAATCAGCAGCGTTCAATAAATTTCTTCGCATCCATTCTCGTCAATGAAAATCAGCGAACCCACCAGGTCTGGGCAGGAAAAATTCTCTCCCTATCAAATAACAAATGATTTGTGAAATAACAAAATGAAATATCCTCTTATTCATGTTATTTTTAAAATTTGTAGTTTTCATGTGATTAATAACTAAGAATCATAAATATTTTATTTTCTTCTCCGTATCAATTCGTCTCATGAAAGTATTTTACAATAAGAGTATTATATTTAATTAGCCGGAAGTTGCGACTAAGTGAATGATTTAGTTATGAATAAGAATAGATTTGTCAAAAATAATGTTTTCTTTTATTTGATTTTCTCAATAGTAGAAAATTGTCTTTTATTCTTTTTGATTCCTCGAAAATAAGATTTAAACATTGGTAAAATATCTTTATCTCTTGTGTACAAACATTGTTTTAAATAATATCTCTAGCAATTAACGGAAATAGATATTCTTGTTTAATCTTTTTTAAATACTTTTTACTGAATATTTTTGTGGTTTTATTTTAGTTTGTGATATATTATTATTAGTTTTAAAAAAAATACTGCTCTGCTATAAATTCTTCAATATATTTTTATTGATTATATTTCAAAGAAATTAAGATATTACTCTGTCATAATTTTCAATTTCGTTTGTATCGTAACTATTTTTAGCGTCGATTTCAGAGTTTTCAGTATTTATTCATTTTATTCATATATCTCGTTATAATTGTACTTTTTATTTACATTTTATCTTTCCCTCTTGTTTAGTAAGGGAGACTTTTCTGCGTTATTGGATAAATTTTTGCATCCGGATTAAGTATTTTAAAAAGAATTAAACTTAGTTTAAAATTTTTTAAATTTGTTCTCTGAACCACCACTCTTGATCTTTTGTTGCAAAAAATGGCATTTTCTTCTCGAAGAAAAAGAGGGGACCTAATAGAACTCGCCGAAGAGTTAGGGTTGATCGTCGAAGCAGGCTTGACTAAACCCAAACTAAAGGGATCTCATCCGTGAAAAACGCAGATTACGTCGAAGAGGATGTTAAAAAGTAATACTTCGATAGCATCGTGAAGGATCACATACGTACAGAAGAAAAGAGGAGAAATTGCGACGGAAGAGCGAGAATATGAACTGGAGAAATTGCGAATACAGGCTGAAAGAATGTCAATACTATGGGTGACTCCGAAAACGCGCAAGCACCGAAACTGATTCACGAAACTTCTTCATAAGTTTAATATGAAGGACGATATTAGCTTGAACCTGACTTTATTTGAACGACATGCGGAACTTCACATTCCGGGTTGCTCGAAGATTAGGATCGGGGTAACAAAAGCTTATGGGACTCATGGATCTCCTATCGACATTGCTCCATTTGACGCCGCAGAAAGAGCCAGCGGATAAATGCAACGATTACAACTAACGTGTGTTAAGAGTTTTGCTGCTACAAAAGGTTCCAAGTTATCCCCGGAGAAACTTCTCGTCAATCCTTCTTTATTTCTCACCGAAAACGCTAATGAACGAACTTGGCAAGATTTTTTCCACGCGAAATACAAACGTACTTCCCCGATGGATGGATTCGGTCAAATGGAAACTCGGATCAGCTGCGAGAACTAATTATAGCCGACCAAATAAAGAAGTGAACGCACCGTAAAGGAGTTTGCGTGAACACTTTTTAGATGAATGGCCTTACTATTAGTTCACTCCTGCCGAGATAGCGGAAAAAATTTGAAGAGTATGCAAAGTATCCCCTAAGAACATTAAGATCGAAATTCTTACAACTCCATTTGCCAGCGAAATATTACCAGCCAGCGGATCAAGCGATACTTACTTTCAAAGAACTCAACATCTCCAAGGTGGAAGTAATGGGCGTGATGCATACCAAAGAAAAACCTCATGTTAGTGAGATATGCAACAGGTTTTTCCCACACAGTAGTTCCTTAAATGAAAATTTACGTAAACATACCAAGGTAAAGCTTCATGTTTGTGAAATATGTAATAAGGCTTTTATAGAGGATGTGATTTAAAAAGACATTTTCATAGTAATACCAAGGAAAAAGCCGTATGTTACACTTTTTTGGTAGTTAGCCGTAAGGCATCAAGACAAAAGAAAAGGCAATTCCTTACTCAGAAAACGAAAAAAAAAAAACAACGTTTAGGGGCCAAAAAAATACAGATCCTGGACTGTTAACGACTAGAAGAAAGTAATTTTAAGCGATAAAATGCATTTATTTGTGCAGGTATGAAAATCAAGTTTAGGTAGATGAAGTGAAGTTGAAACTCTGCTGCCAGATCATATCCAACAGACTGTAAAACACCCTTCTAAACAAATGTTTTGGTGTTTTTTCACAACAAATGGTACTGGAAGCTGAGTTAATTTTAAACGCATTATGAATTATGTTAAATACAGAAAATAGTATGCAGTAGAATTGTTCCATCCATGGAAACATTTCAACATGATTTTGGCTTCTTGTCACAATTCAGTATTTGTAACCAGACATTTTTATGCGGGAAAATAAAAATAGATTTGCTTAATTGACATATTAATTCACAGACCTAAATCCTATTGAGAATTCATGACATTCTCAAGAATCGTTTAACTAAGATGAGTTGCACGACAACAGAACAAGTAATGAAAATGCTATACAAGTGTTGTTCCAAAAGTTAGCTAAGATGAATTGCACAAGTTAAGAACATGTACGCTGCACCAGTGGGAGTCAATACCAGTGTGAGTTGAAGAGGTCATTTCTGCTATATAAGGACATACTTCTCATACTTTATATAGAGATTTTTTCTGGCTACTTAAGGCAGGTGGCCAACCTTTTTTGCAAGGGAATGCCACTATTTGATTAAAAAAAACATGCATACCCCTTGAACTTTTCTAACAAATAAAACTATTAAAAGTTTTAAAAATGTTACTTATAATGGGATTTTTATACGCAAATAGTTCACTTTTATGCAAGTCTAAGTAATGGATATTTCAAAATAATATAATTAAACAAAAGTGCAATTTTAGGTTTTTATTATTAAAACTTTTTACTCGTTCACTATCAGCTAGGATAGTTATAAAATAAAAATAAATAACTTGGAACATTCAATTTCTAAATATTTATTATAAACAGTCAAAACTTGCTTAATGTGGCTTTTATATATGTAGTTTTTACCTAGTCATCTAATAAAAATAACATTGCTTGCAAATATATATTGATCAAAACCTACAACAATATCTGGCAGCCAAATTGCATAAATTTGGAAAATTGCTTGTTGGTAGAAATTTCCAAAAGTCAGTGTAATTCGTATCCCTTGGAGTTGAAATAAGTTTCCTGTATTTGCTTTTTAGTAGAGTATGGCGCTGTAGATCAATAATTTTGGTTTGCATTTTGTGGGTAAAAATAAATGTTTTGCAGATAAATTGAAAAGAATTTGCTAAAAGATAAATATTTTTTATCATCTTGAAAGTCATCAAACATAGTATTCAATGAATCCTTTAAAAATTGTGTTTCTAAATTTTTAAGTATATAAATAGCTCGGAGTGTTTTTAACTTGGTCCCTAGCATTATTGAAAAATCTGTTTCTCCCAAAAATCGAGACAAAAAACGCATAGTTTGTTTGCAAAAGAAGATACACAACTACTAAAAATAGGAAAAACACAATCCTTTGATTGTATTCTTAAGTTTAAATGTCCCATGATATCGGTTAGAAAGCTAAATCCCATAGCCAATTTTCATTTTTGAGTAGCAAGCATTCAATGGACAGAGTTCCTTGTTTTCCTCCAGATATTTTAAGGCTGTTTTCGCCATATGTACGACAACGTAAACTTGACGCGGAGCACATTTTCAGACAGAAAAATTGCCTCAATTTTTATAAAATTTGTGTTTTTAAAATTTCAAAATATTTCATAAAAATTAGTTTTCCTTTTAACATGTGAAGGATAGCAAGCTTATGGAAAGGATAGCTCATTTAGCATTACGGTGTAGGAAAAAAATCAAAACACATTTTTAAAAGAAAATGTGTCAACTCGGATAAAAATTAGTAGTATGATAAAATAAGCGGTTCTCTACAATATAGCGTAGCCAGAATATAAATATTAATGTTTGAGTACTTTTTATATCTGAAAAAATATTCCGAATTCGGTCCCTATTTTTAACATTAGCCGAAGATATAGTCTTAAAACATGCTCTCTCAAATGTCGAAATCTCAGAGTGCACTTTCTTCGAAATGCCAGCGCTCACAATAAAAAAGTATTATCTACACAATAATTTTTTATTGTAATTCAAAATTAATTATATGCATTCAAAAAATAATTTTTAAATTGTTTTTCTTGTCCAAACAAACCATATTCCAATAAAATTGAAAAGAAAATGTTAATTTATAATAATTTTTTTCAGGTTTCTTAATTTTTAATTAAATTAGTTTTCGTGTGCCACTTTCACAACACTGCCGTATACACTGTAGCATGCGTGCCACGGGGTTGGTCACCCCTGTATTAAGTTATGTGATTAAAAGCTGGGATTTTAGAAAAATCTTTTACGATTTTGTCCCAATTGATTCGAACAATGTATTAGATATTTGTTAGCATAAATGCGTGTGAAATATCAAAGCATATTTCAGTTCATCTACAGTTCTGAACAAAATTTTTGTGATTTTAGTCTTAAAATCTTGCGGAATATTTTGAATGGATGATATATGAACAAGTAATATATAAAAGAAAAAAAAAATTAAGTCAATTCCTATTTAGGTCAACAAAAATTTATATTTTAGTTATTTTTTTTATTAAATAGTTACAATTAATATAAATATGTATAAATATGACAATGAATATAAATATGACAGAATCACAATATTAAGTGGCAAAATAGAAAGCGATTTTCCTTACAATTTTCTTTTCTTTTATATGGTGTTGGACTATTTTTGTTTGTTTGTTATTTATCCATTCATTAAATTTAATTATTCTAATAAAATAGTAAATAGTATAGTTAAAAAGAAATCACACATTCTCGGAAATTAGGCCATCTTAGGTGGGATTCGAACCCCGACTTTTGGATTAGAAGTACAACGCGCTATCCAATGTGCTTCAGGGACACAACGAAGATTTTTCCTTTCTATATGATGTTGGACTATTATTTTCTCTTTGTTACTATTTTTATTAATTTTTTAATTTAATTAATGAATTAATATTTGAAAAAATTGCATTAACGTCAAAAGTGTTAAGTTATTAACGATTGAAAATTTGAACAATATACGTATATAAACTGCTGCTTGTAAAAATGCGATACAACGATGCATTAATATCAAAATTAATTGAAATTTTTATGTACAAACAACTTGTATTAGTACAAATAAATGACGAATTTTCAAAGGAAAAATATTAAGTGTCTGAAATCAGTATTTGGGTGTAGCCAGCGCGTTGCAATAAGTGGTGCTATGTATCGTGGCATAGAAAACAGATTTTGAATGTCTGCTTGATGAAGAGAATTCCCATATTGTTTGTATGCACAGCAAAAGTTCGTCTTTTGAAGCTGCAGACGAGCGAGATGCCGACCAACCAAATCCCACATGTGCTCAATAGGCAATATATCCAGCGAATAAGTAGGCTGGGCGGAAGAAGTTGCATGTGTTGCTCTGAACAGAAGTCTCGAACAGTCTTTTTGCAACATGTGGGCGTGCATTATCCTGCTGATAGATAGCTCCAAGGATGCCTTAAAGGAAGGAAAACGACTTCGGGCTGTAGCCAGAACTGAGGATGCTTACGACGAATGGAATCCCTCAAACGACGACTTCGAGAAGCGCGTAGTTTTAACGATTTGTGCAAGTGTCTGGCGATGATCTATTCGAGCACATTCAGATACCGACACAACATTTTCCGCGTTCCGTGAAGTCGAAGGTCCTCTAGCGCGCTCATTGTCTTCGATGGACTCTTTAAAAATGCCGATGCTATTCGTATACCTTTGATCTCGCCATGGTAGATTCAGCATGCACCTTACGTAGCATTTCCAAAGAAGTCTACATTGGTGTGTTTCTAAGCGTCGACATAATTTTAATGTTCAACGCTGCTCAAGAAAAGCCATCTTTCTTACATTACGGAGTAAGGCTAACTAGATTCGGAAGATAACAGCTGCGCGTGTGGTTCGGTCACATGACATGGACTAAACCCACCTACCCATGTAGGAGAGAGTTGGCAGAATCCATTTCAAATGGTTTGAACATAGGTATTTGCTTTCGTCGTCAGAAATAGCAGCAGTCCCCTAAATTTTGGATCGTACTACGTATATATATATATATATATATAAAACTAGACGTTACTCATCATCCGCTTAGCTGGGTATTTCATGATTATGGGAAATATATACTGTTTATATATGTATGTATAAATTAATACTATCTAAGTCCCAGGGTTACGAATTCGATTGTATTGAGAGAATATACTTATTCCTGTAACTCTCATATCTTGATATAAAGAGAGAGAGAGAGAGCTGAACTTCTAATCAATAATTTCTAACGATCCCTAAAAATTGACGTAAGACTTTTTGCACTCTCGTAACACAGATTACAGAGTAGATTTCCTTGAAACCAATTTTCTGTGGCTCTCTGCTCCAAAAATAGACATTCGTGACAAATTTCTTGTCAAAATCCAATTGAGCAAAAAAGATTTTTATAATAAATACGCCCGTAACCCCGTTGAGGTCGATTTGCCGGGAACCGTTCTTGTCGGATTCAATTAAACAAAAAAGAAACATACAAACCGAATTTCATTATTATAGACCTAGTAATTCGAAACGGGAATTTTTTTGTCAATACGTCCCAGTAAACCCCAGATTTCCCAAGGAGTCGATTTCCTTAAAATCCATTCTCAGTAGATCTATATTCAACAAAAAACATGCTTAACTAATTTTAAGTACATCTCCAAGTTTGGCGCCATCTCCAAGAAATATGGTTTATTTCAAAAGAGATACGGTCGTAAAATAGTTAATAGATTTGAAGTATGAGAAAACGAGCATTGTGATTCCCATGAGTTTAAGCCCAATCCCCCCCAACATTTTGCTTGAATAAAAAAATTTTAGATCATACCTTGTTATGAGAAAGTGTTGAAATTTCGCATCGCTTAAAAGTCAATCTACATGAATTTTTAGGAATTACTTGCTAAATTCGAGGAACTAATTTGATACCACTGCGTTTACGCGCCCATCTGGACAACATTACCCATATGGCTGAATTAATCTTCATGGTTTCTTGCTGTGGTTGCCACCGTTACTACGTATATTAATTCCTTTTTGGGTTATTATTATAGAATTAATTTCAGACGTTTTTAATTCGATATTTTACAAATTTTACCATTTCCATATTTTACGCTGTTTAGATTGCAGCTTTCGTCTTCAGTCATTTAATCGGATATGGATATTTCATTCATTATTGGTGAGCATCATTTAAAAAAGAAACGAACATCAAAAACTCCACTTTTTTCAATTTTTATGGGGTCGCTTTGTTTTCAAAGGGTGGTCATTCTTTTTTCTTTTCATTCTTTTGCTCATCTCAGCCCGCTATGTTATGGCAGGCGAAATAAAAAATTATTAACAGGATATGAAATGAGATCGCTGTACGTTTTAAAGTGGATCGTATGATTAAAATTCCTTTGCCACAATAGAAAATCTATCGGGCATAATTCTATTTTCAAAAGAGTAACATTCTGCGTGATCCTCCCTTTTTTACTTTTAATTATTAAACTTTTTAAAGGTTTCTCCATCGATGAAATTCATAGGAGACTGACAATTTTGATTACTAGCTATTGTTGATTCGCACAGCCATGTGCCCTTTGTATTAATCAATTGTATTAAAGTTAACCGGAGACGACGAAGGAAGAGTAAATCTGTCGAAATTGACGAGAGAAAAAATAAATCATTGAAATAATACTTTTATTGCTTGGCCTGATTGACTTATTATTCTGAGAGGGGGAGTCGAGAAATCTGATCCATAATTCACAAACAATTTTTTCCTAGTAGTACATCCAGAACTATTGGATTCTGTTGCCCAGAATAAAGAAGGAATATTTTACTTTTTATCATGTGGTCGTAAACACACACAAATGTTTTTCTGTCTGAAATTATTAATTTTTTGTAGATCTTTATCTTTTCATTTTTTTACATTCCATTTTGCTGTATTTTTATCTTTTCTTTCCCATCATTTCCAAATTCCTCGTATTTTAATTTTAAATCATAGTACTCATGTTTTCATGCTGTTTTCCGCAAAATAGGTAAACATTTGTTTATTTTAATTTTTCTTATGTCTCTTAAAATATATGTTACTTTCCGTTACACTTTCATCAGAGATAAGCTATTCTTAATTATTTTCATTTCGAACTGTTAGTACTGAGCAGCTATCTTGAATTGAAATGTACTGGTGCCTGATCTTATTTGGCAAGATTTCAAAACCACGCAAAAAGACGTTCGGTGCGTAAAGTGCTAGTAACAAAATAGCTCCGTTTTTTTTTAAAAAGTTATTGCGTATAAAAAGACTATATGTGGCCAAAGCCATACACAGCGTATTACAACTTAACTTTTTAAAAACATTTTTGATTCAGTTGTAAGCACACAGTTTGGAACTAATGCATTTAAAATAATACAGACAATGGCTTTTAGTGTATAGAATGGACGTTATTTCTACAAAACTGAAATCAGCTCTCTGTAAAAATAAATTAAGAAGCTCAAACTTCAGTCAAACGAGACGCGTTCATTTTAAGCTTCTAAATTAGGAAAAAGTCGGAAGTTAGATGATATTTAAATTAATTTTCATTAGGAGGTTTGAAAGAGTAACAGGTATCATACGTGATATCAGAAGGACTGTCAAACTGTAAGGGAACGCGTATTTTAAATAATACTATAAATGTTCAATGAACTATTTTTTAATATAACCACTCTTTTTATTAGAAACTGTTTACAAAATGTAAGTGTCGGTTATTAACTAGTTAACGTACTGTCGCATATTTTCTAAAAGTATTCAATTATTAAAGTTGTTTTCTCTCGTCCCCTGTATAGGACCCATTACTTCTTCAAGTAACAAAGTACACTACTGGCCATTAAAATTGCTACACCAAGAAAGCAGCATGCTACAGACCAAGCGGGCATAGCTACTACCATATCAGTTGTATCGATGATACGGGGCCCTCAAGCTATAGGGCCCCGGACAAAAAAAAAAAACAAAAAAATCTTAAAAATCTTATCAATAGTCTTATTAACAAAGTTCCTTTTTATATTTATAAAATCGTCTGTTACTGACTTCAAACGGTTAAATTTTCCCGTCTAAGCTCTACACCTGAGTTCCCATAATTAGAAACCTTTAAAAGCTGGTTTTACTCAATATTATGAAACAACAAAAGAATACCACGTCTTGTTTTCACACGATTTTGAGTCTTTCGGTTTGAATTTCACGTCTGTAATACAGACGTGAAATATAAACGACAGGAAGAAGGTGCTATTATATGCAATTGATTAGTTTTTCAGTGCATTCAAGCAAGTCAGGTGCCTGTAGCGACACCCGCAATATGTTTAAATGACGGAATTGTTCAGCCGGTGAGTGAGTGAGGGAGGGAATACTAACGTCGCACTGTTGAGCTACACGAGGGCTTTTTGGAGACGGACCTCGTAATTTTGAACCATGGTCAGTGACGAGGAGGACATCTTAGTTGGCACCCCGTTCTCCTAATTACCACTCCACAAACGAGAAGACGTTAGAGCTCTCGACTGATTTAACTTGCATCGCTCCCCACATTGCGGATCTTTAGTGGTACTGGGCTTGACCTCGCGAGACGCCAGCCACGATCCGTTACCTTGACCACTAGGTTACCGTGACCCCTTGTGCACTCGGTATCTCATGCACACAAACTAAATTTAAACGTTATCGGGTGAAAAGTTGTTGTGATGTCTTGTGTAAGAAGCACAGATGTGTACCAGCATGCTTCTAACTTTGATAAAGATCGAATTGTTGTAGCGCATATGATTGCGGTTTATAGTATCGCAATATTGCTGTTTGCGTCGGTTGAGATCCAATGACTGTTAGCAGAATATGTAATCGATGAATTCAGGACGGTAATACGGAACGCCGGATGGATCTCAACGGACCCCTATCACTAGTAGCCGAGAAAACAGGCATTTATCCACATGGCCTTAATGAATCGTGCAGCCACGTCCCGAGCACTGAGACAAGAATTGGGGTCATTTGCAAGACAACAAGTGTCTACTCGAACAGTTCGGTGACGTTTGCAGCAGCATGGACTCTTAGCTCGAGATCATGGTTGGGGCCACCTTTCACACTGCATCAGAGACAGGAGTGTCTTCAACGATGAACTTGGTGCACGAATGCCGAGACTTTATTTTTTTCATATGAATCCATGTTCTGTTTACAGCATCAAGATGGTCACATCCGTCTTTGGTGGTATCGTGGTGAACGCACGTTGGCAGCGGGCATTCGTCATCGTCATATTGGACCATCACCTGGCGTGGTGGTATGGGGTGCTATTCGATACACATCTCGGTCATCTCTTGTTCGCATCGACGGCACTTTGAACAGTGCACGTTACATTTCTAGTGTTTACGACCCGTGGTTCTATCCTTTATTCGAGTCCTGAAACCCTACGTTCAAGCAGGATAATACACGATCTCAAGTTGCCGGTATTGTACGGACCTTCCCTTGATACGGAAAATGTTCGACTGTTGGCCTAGCCTGCACGTTCACCAGATCTTTCACGAATAGCAAACGTCTGGCGCGAGTTTGTCGAACGACTGGCTCGTCACCATTCGCAAGTCACTACGGTTGATGAGCTGTGACATCGTGTTGAAGCTGCATATGTATATGTTCCTGTACATGCAATTAAATTTTTGTTTGACTCAAAGCCCATGCGTATAAGTGATATTATTACTGTCTGAGATGATTGTTCTGGGTACTGATTTCTCAGGGTATCCAAATTTATTGAAAATTTAATCACTTGGTATTTTCTCAGTATAATCTATTTGTCTAATAAATATTATTTTTTTATCTGCATTTCTTCCTGGGGTAGAAATTTTAATGGCTAGTTGAGTATAAAACTGATTGTATTTAAAAAGAAACGTCATTGCAAAAATTACAATCCATACGGGTTCTACGAAAATTTCTGCGGGCGTATGGGTTTATACCACAATCTATAAAAAGTAATCCCCCGATACAAATAAATGATTTTAAAATAATCAACTGGTAACTTCGCTCTTGCCTTAAAATAAAAAATGGACAATTTTATGCTAATTTAATGAAATGGAGGTGTTGATGAATGTGAAGGTGCCAGGGTATTTTTACAACAAAGGCGTTTGAATATAGATTCAAACTATTCTGTTATGATTGCAAATTATTGTATTGTAATGCTAAATGTTAATTTTTATCTGATATGAAACGCATTGTACGAACAATTTAGTTTGAGGTTTTACTGAAAACTTAATTGAATTATATAAGAATACTTTTATAAAAAAGGGAAAACAGTTATTTGCATAATTGCCAGCAGTAAAAATTCAATGAAATAGATATATGCTTAAAAAGAACTACTTTTTACAGTATATGTGTATGATAAATAAAACATCTTTAAGAACTATTTCGTATTTTGGATAAAATTTTTTTAGTACTGTTATTTTCAATATTATGTTGGAACAAAATATTGTAAATACCAAATAATTTTTTTTATCATTTAGTGTAAAGACATATTAAAATTTTTTATAGAAAATAATGTATTTTTCAATAATTAACACAGAAAAAATAATCTCTAAACACCTTAAATATTTTACAAACACCAGGTAAGTAAATATAAATAAATATACAATATTAATAAAATCTCGAAAAGTTTTAACGTGAAAACCACTAAATTATCTAAAATTTATAAGTAAAAGTTATTTTCGGCGAGTAACAGGGGACGGTTATCTTAAAGAGGTAGTTTCAAAATCTCTCTTCCAAAAGTTGCTCACTGAAGCACCGAACCTATTAAATCACGTCATTATATATATAATTCATAATAATAAATGCTACTCGTTAAAATTACTTATTGGGAAATTTATTAAAATATATTAAAAGACTAATTCTCTAGCTTTCTGCGTCATTAAGAATACGAGATTAAAAACATTTACTTATTGTAATTAATAAGTAACACACACATATATATATATATATATATACATATATATATCATTTATATATATATATACATATATATATCATTTATATATATATATATATATATATATATATATATATATATATATATATATATATATATATACATTTAACACTAAATATTGCTTATAATTCAAAATACCCAATTAATTTTATTAATGGTTATTTGAATAAAGAATTTCTAAATAGTATGGATTAAAATTCCTATGAATATTTATATATATATATATATATATATATATATATATATATATATATATTATTAATAGTTTATTGTAAATTTTATCATTTTTCATAGATCTAGATACCTCCATAAATTCAAATTTTAGCTAAAATTACTTATTCTCTTTGCTTTATATTAACTATAGTAATTTTTTAAATATTTAAATTACATTTATAATTCTAGCACCATCTAGTAATGGTAGTATTTATACACAGTATTTAATTTTATTTTATTTCTATTTTTTCATATTTTTGCTAAGTGTTACTATTCAGCCATTCCCATGCTTTAAGGGGACATGCTACGATTTACGCAAAAATTTTAAATTTAGGACTTCCAAATTTGTTTTGTTGCCTCCTATGTGTGTATATTATGTAAAACAGATTTTGTGCTCAAAATTTCATAAAAGCAAGCCATTTAACTTTTTTTAAGGAAAAAAAATTGTGAAGGGATTTTTAAAATGTTATTCCTACAAAAAAATACGTACACGAATGGAATTCGATTTACAAGTACGTCAAACTATGCATAATAAAAGTGGTTAACAGGTTTTGTGATAACCTGATTGGAATTCGTATAATATTTATTTTTATGAATGCTTATCGAAAATTCCTTAAAAAATGTATAAATTCTGATTTCAATTATTTAAAAAAATAAATATTGCTTTTTTGGTTCAAAAATGCATACCAACTTTTGTTACATGTGCTGTTACCACTAAGTAAAAAGAAATTCAAAGCATTAGGCCCAATAGAAAAAAAAATGCTTTGGCATTTTAACTAAAGACAAACTAATTATTTTATCTTTCTGAGATAAAAGTTTAAAATTTTGAGATTTGCCATAGGGATCTGAATAAAATCAGATGTAAAATCTATCATAATTCTGTGTTTTTAAGTTTTAAGCTTTCAAAATTTGTGAGCTTATAGAAAAAGTATATAAAAAATAATTTAGGCTAAAAAATTATATTTGATTTTTTGACCGATTTTTGTCATTTGAATAGTACTGTGCCCTCTTAAATTTGTATTTTGGTCCAAAATCTGGCAAGAACTTGTTTTTTGTACTCAGATTTAGCGCTGGCTATGCATTTTTGAATGCGATTTTAGGTAAGCTACTTTTTTCTTGTAATAGATTTGGATATTTTATTCATTATTTTCAAAAAAGCTCAGTTTTATTATTAGAAAGGAGGAAGGTTGACTGGCCAAAAAACATGTTCAACTCCCCTTTTATATAAATTATTTTTTATATGTAAGAACTGTCTTAAGCCATCAATGTTTATAATATAATAGCTTCCATATATTCATATATTCAATAACTTTAATTAGCAATATGAATCTGCATATATCGTGGTTCTTTCAAATGGCGAGGTTCTCAAATTAATCAATAAAAATAATTTTTTGAAGGCTAGTTGGAATTGCATTGAAAAACCGCTAACACACATGTTTTCTTAGATTTTCAAAGAACTTGTATGCTAATATATTGCTGAACTGCAAGTTGATGATATGCAGTGATTAATGATGGATGGCTTGTTAACGTTGCTCTCTGTGAATATACAAGATAACTTAACGCAAGTTTAATGAACTCATCTCAAAGGACTTCAATGGGAAAAAAAAATGTCCCCACACAGCAATTACTTATCAAAACTCCATTTATTTAAAAAGAACATTTTTAAGAAATTGGGTTTAAAAAGGATATATATATATAATTGCATATCATTTATATAAAATACGACTTAATGCTTATTTTTCATTTTATAAAACTTAAATTATTCTTTTGTTTTGGGCCGTCGGATTATTGGCGAAGGACCTTGTTATTCTTGACCACATTCAAATAGCTTAATCGCGTCCTGAGATGGAACATGGCTTTCTAAATTTCTTTATGTATTGACTGTAATTCGGGCTCTCTCTACATGATAGGCCTTTAAAGGCTTCAAGGTTCAGAAAAAAAGACAGGAAATTGTATTTGAATTTTTAAACGAACACAAACAAACCTTTGAATCCTTGTTGATATTTTACGATTGATATACATGTAACAGTACGAGTAATAATAATATTATTATTAATAATAATAACCAGGAAAATTAAACAAAATAAAAAATGGTTTGCAAGGCTTAGCGTCGATTAGTCACGGAAATTTTTTAAGATAAGAAAAAACATACCGACAGATGGCGCTGGTACAAGCATCTGAGTTGGAAAAATACAAATGATACAGGCGATTACAAATACTGATGCCTTGATCTAGATCTAGTTCTCCATTGCTTTCCAACTAAGTGAACAAGGATGTTGAGTGAGAAAGACAAAGCTCTGTTAGACAATCTATTTTTCACGAACAAGGAATCAGCGACTGTTGCACTGCGTAAATTCGACTTCAGAAAAATATGAAACGGGCCTTCACCAGTGGTACACCTCATAAAGCTTGTTCAACGATTTGAAGAAACTGGATCGTTTAAGATACGGACGATCAAGTCTAAGAATCATTAGCAAACGTTGCAAGTTTACATGGCCTCCTCGATCTCCAGATCTGGCTCAAGTAGACTTTTGGCTATGGGAATATTAAAATTCCCGGGTGTATTAATCCCGTCCATCCAATTTGTCGGGATTGAAAGATGTGATCCATCAAGAGCTGTAATGCATGCAGGTGGACATTCTGCACTCTGCCGTAGCTGGATTTATATCACGCTTGCAATGTGTCATCCCTCGTGGTAGTGGATATGTGGAACACATGCTGTTGTGATAAATGATTTGGTAATGTTATTTCTGTTATTTGCGAGTCTTTTTTTTTTTTCCCTTATGTACGAAATGTCACCTATTAGTTGTTTTTTTAAAATTGTTTTTCGTTTTTCTTTTCTTAAAAAATCCCATGATTTATCGATGCTAAACCTACAAAATATTTTCTACTTTGTTTAATTTTTAGGGTTTTATAAATTTTTAAAGCTTTTATGAACTTTTCGGCAACCCGTTTACACACACACACAACTTTAACTCTAATATGGTTGAATTCTTGGATTTAGACTTTCATCTTAGTAACAATAATTTAATAAGTAACATTTTTGACAAAGAGATTTTTGTAAATTCCGTGTAATTAAAATTCCTGTATGGAATTGTAATTTGCATGTAGCAATTTACAGAAATATTATTTTTGAATTTTTATTTAGAAATGTTAACTTTAGCTACCCACAAAATAGATAAATTAAATCTTATCAAAAAATGACCCCTCTTTTAACTTCTTAAGAGCTTATATTCATCACAAATACATTAATCGTCTATCTACTGATTCATGCTTAGGTCTCACTAAACGTTCACCACTAACAAATAATCATTAACTATTTTCAACGTCCCGCTTCAGCCCTCTATTTATACACTTTCAGCATAGCATCAGTTCAGAGGGCGCTGCGCACGCCATGCATGCGCGGGGCTCTGAAACTTTACTATTTTACGCAAAATTCTTTAACTGATATTTTCTGCAAAAGTTCATTTAACTCTGACGATTCCTTCATGGTGTTGTATTTTTTACAAACAACAGTGTATATATATACACGTGAGAATAATTACGCTGACGTGAAATTATTTTATATCCTTACATTATGGTTAATACAGATGTAGCAAGAAGTGAGTTTCCCACTTCAGAAAACCAGAGAGTTCGTTTTATTGATCCAGATGAGATATATGATTCATATGAGATGGGTCGCATTTATTTGAGAAATAGTATAAAATTTTGCTGCAAGATGAAGTTTTAATTCACATGGAAATTTTAATATGATATATAAGTGTTAAAAAGTACACAAAATTTGAATTACAATCTCTCAACTTGGTATGTTTCCTTTTCAACAATATGCTATAATCGTTGAACCATATTTAACGCAGCAGACAGGAATAGGTTTGCTGGAGTATTAAAAACATGCGTCGAATACTACCATTCAGTTTTTGTTACAGATGCTGTCCGGTTACGTTAGAAATTTTCTTTTAGAAAACTTCACAACCAAAAGTTCAGAGGTTGATATTCAGCAAACGGGAGGCTATTCTGTAGGGAAATGACCACCGAAAACCCTCGCATCCACGAAATGATGTCTGTGTTTTATACGACAGTCAAAGTAAGGCGGTGTTTTATCCTGCATAAAAATAGTGTCTTGAAGACATCTATGCTGTTAAAGGTGTTGGACAACAAAATCTCTCAGAACATCTCGACATCGTCATCCTGTTAGGAAACAATAATCCATTTTCAGTTAACTGTTCAAAAAAATGTGGAGTCTAAATCATCAAAAAAAAAAAAAAAGTAAACATAAAATTACACCATGATGTGTCACATTTTCAGGATACAAGGGCTTTTTCTGGATAGGGCGATGTCTTTCCTGGACCCAAATTCAAAAAATGTGGGTCTTAACTTGCATATCGAACCGAAAACACGTTACTTTTATCGGCATTGGGTTGTATGGCTAAGGAACGGAAAACACCATGGGGGCAAGCACCTGAATAAGAGTAAATCCTTCATGAATTTATGAGACCCTGCTCTACCACAGTTGCACATACGGATAAGTCCGGCATAAGACTTTTGTTCAATGGAATATATATATATATATATATATATATATATATATATATATATATATATATATATATATATATGGCATATCCAATATACGGGAACCACAATTGTCAAACTCACACTACCATGCGAATACTAACTGCTGGCTTCTACGACAATATAGCCACATACTTTGGGTGCTAAAGGACTAATTTTGATTTGACCTTTGTAGGGGAATGCATTTTTTAGCTGTTTGAAATTCCTGTATCATCTTACGAATCTGTTGGTTCTGATAAAAAGTTTTACCAGTAACGCTATTTTATGCAACGTACTTTTGATACGCAGATAATTCACTAATGCCCGTTTTAAAAAATGCACTTTCTTTTTAACCAAAGAATAATATTTTAGGCATATGCCGTAATTCAAATGATTTTTCATATTTTCAAAACATGGGAATCAATAATATTGTTTGTATTACACAGCATCCTATCAGTAAAATTGTACACTGTATTTTTTTAATAAATGGAAAGTGCAAAATCTTTTTTAAATTTCATCTCATTCGGATCCATGATCAAATTTAGATCCCTCTGATGTGGGGGACTTATTTTTTTGCTTAAACTCTATTTTAAAGTTCAATGCAACCACAAAAACATTTCGCATTAAATACAAATAGTGAACTAGTGTACTCACTTTAAAAAATAGATTATAATTATAATTTTTATTAAAAATTATCAAAAAGTAGAAACAATTCCCACTGTCTCAAGACATTTCAAAAATTTCAATAATCCTTAATTCACATTGGAGGACTTGTATTTAGAGGCTTAACACTAATAATCATCAAATGAACCAGACATTTTTTTCCATTAAGTTAATACAAGAAATTTTTTTTTCAAACTTCCTAAACAATAGGCGTAAAAAGTCCTACAAATCCCCCCTAAAAATAAGGATTTATTTAGTTTTCTCCTTCTCACATGCGATTTTATCCTCCTTAATCCGTTGACCATTCCAGTACTTACATCAAAAAATTTTTATAGCGTACACAATATTCCTTTTGGTCGTTTTTCTTCCATTAAATCTTTTAGGAAGTAGTTTCCATTTACGAAAGCACAAACTTGTTTTACCAACTCTTTGGATTTTTGTTTTACTTAGTGATAATGTAAGTGGCACAAATAAAAAGCATACTTTTTTTGATTTGAACAGCTGTATTTAAAGATTTATTAAAAAAGATTCGATTTAGAGCAATCGGTTAGAAAAGAATCATTCTCACCCCTCCGCTCAATTCTGGTTTAAGTCTTGTTCCTTAACTTGGTATAGCTATTAAGAATATCATACATGTGTTTTTGTTATTAAACAGGGTTATCAGAAATGAATTATACCCGATTACAAAAAATTTGATAATTCCCAGATGAATAAACAGAGAATGACCATTAATATGTCATTGTAAAGATAAAATGTGAAATTTTGAGTTTGTAACATTGTTTTTGTCAAATAAGTAGCAGCAATGCTGTGATTGTGAACAGAAGTGCAAATGACGTCGCAATGGGAGAAGGCGTTTTGTGTGTGCTCTCGTTCGCAAAAAGTCTATCAGAAATCACGGTTCAGCGTGAACTTCGATGAAAGTGCCATAGAAATGTACCGACATTCAGATTATAAAAAGATGGTAAAAACAGTTTTCAGGAAACTGGATGCCTGTGTAAAGGCAAAAGTCCAAGGCGTCCACGTTCGCACTGACATTTAAGGTTTATTAAAATAAGTCACATTGAGCACACACACATTTGTGGAAACATATTTATTTTACTTCAAGAAACGTTACGTACGAAAACAATTTCATACTTTATCTTTACAATGACATCTTAATCATCATTTTCTATTTGTTCGTGGAATTATTAAATTTTGTGATCGGATTGATCATTTTCTGCTAACTCTTTATATTAAACGAGGTTACATTCTGTACCTTATATTATTTATTTACAATTAGTCTAAACAAGTGGTCAGGTGATGTACTATCAGAAATTTAAAATTATCTTCGATAAATTTTTAATATTCACTTTTTGCAACTTATTTCCACATTATGCATATTATCTCTTATTCCCCTCTTGGAACTATAAATATCTTAGTGAACAAATTTTCTTTTTATGTGACGATTACTTCTCCTGAGTGTTTATTACTCTCGTTGCTAGATGGAACTAAGGTGAATATAAGTTTTGTCAGCTTAAGTTTAACCACTTGGTATAGTAAGAGCTGTACGTCTTCTTAGTACTGTAATATAGTTAGTAGAATATTAAATAGGTGGAAAATTCATAGAAGTTAAGCAATTTTGTTAACCAGAAAGAAATCACAAGACATTTACCTTTACAAAAAAGCTTGAGAGTTCTTTGATTCAACGAGAGAAGCGGTTACCTACAGCGCAACACGGTGTTAATGTAATGATTCGTCAGTCTTTATGAGTAAGCAAGTAATATAAAAAAATTAAGTCAAATCCTACTTAGATCAAAGAAAATTTTTTAAATTCTTTTTATTAAATAGTTACAATTAATATAAACAGAATTGAGCAACATTAAGTGGTAATTAATTTTTATTAATTATCATTAAAGTATCGTATTGTCATTCCAAACAATCGTGTATATAATATTCCAGTTCAAATGAATGCCTTAAAAACGTGAGAAAAAACCTTTTCAAGGTTTGGACCCAAGTCACCATAATGGTCGCTAAGTTACCAAACATGATGCTAACGGGGCTGTATTTGTATTTCTGTAAATAATTAGTTCCAATCAATTAATTTTTATTAATTATAATTAACTCATTGTACTGTCATCCAAAATTATCTTGTATATAAAATTTCAGCTGAATTGAGCGCTTTAAAATGTATTTTATTTACGATTGAAAATTCCACCAAGATAAATAAATAAATAAATATATGGAGAGTATGAGTTAATAGTAGGAATTGAAAAATAATTTATTAGAGTACTCTAAGTGGGCAGTTGGACTAAGTGGTAAGCTATTGTGGGGATTTATTTTAATTGTGATTCTTGAAGAGGAAAAAAACCCTGAGATTCGAGCAGTGATATAATAAAACACGTAAAGAAAAATATGAAAGTGTGTGTATTTTATGACGAATTTCAGAACAAACAGGAGGGGAGGAGTTTTATTCCTTCGTATCTAGCTGTTTCCAAAGTGGTTAAAGAATGTAATTGTGTTCAGAACGTTAAATATGATCTCCATTTGTAGTCAGCCCAGAAGTGGCACAATCCCAGAAATGATTGCAAAAAGTATACAGAGAGGCTACATTAGCTATACTCAATCTGCGGCCCACCGGGCCTTTTTAAGTGGCCCGATCAGGGTCCATTTCTCTGAGAAATTTCTTTCTTTATGAAAATTTGGTTGGAAATTCTTTAAGAAAAAATCAAATATAACAAATTTTCTCTTTTCTGTCTATGTCGTATGGGTGCGAATAGATTTTTATTTTCTGATTTGTGATAATAGACAACAGTGAAGTGGCGGCCATTTTATGAGTGGAACTAATTTGTAACTATCTTTCTTATCTTACAAGCGAAAAATATTCGAAGAAAATATATTGTTTCAAGACGATTGGTAAGTTGACTACTTTGTAGGGAAAAACAAGCATGGTTCAGAAATTGTTTGATTTGTCACGAAAGTGTATTTAAAAATACCAATGAACATGAATCATTCAATGACATTTTTGTTCGAAGATCTCTTTCAAGAGATGATAAATAAGCTTTTTGAATAATTTTTAGAACGGCAAAAAAGTGTTTTGTCAGTGGTAATGTCACAGCGATAACAAAAGCACCCCATGAAAATTGTTATATCATTGGTAATCATATGAAACCGTTTACTGATGCAGAAATTGTGATTCTTAAATGCTTCCAATTTAGAAAAATTCAATGACAAAAATAAAAAAAAATAATAAAAAGAAGCAACATAGGAGAATTTTAATATTTTGATCAATTTCCATATTTTAAATTTTCTGCAATTTTCATACAATTTAAATTATCTTGGTTTTAAAGCATTTCACCTCTCCCCTTTCTCCATTAATACTCAAGTTGTGGTTCGTTTGAAATTTTGAAATTGCCATCTTATGTATGCGGCCTTCGTGAAATAACTAACATATGTATGCGACCCGGCTGAAAAAAAAGGTTGAGTACCCCTTGAGTACATTGATGAATAGATAGATAGAAGGAGATTGGTTGCTATTCTGTATAAATGTAAATCCAAGCACTTTTAAAATCTCCCTCTTATGTAAACACACACACACATATTGACAGGGTCTTTTCTAAATTAACGGAGCATTAAAAAACACAAGCTTCTAATAAATATTCAAATTTTAAAGTTTTGAAGATATTAATGGAGCAGTGAGCTGTGTGTGTTACATTTAAAATGTTTATATTTTTTTATGCTTTAAAATGAATTAAAGTTTCTCACCCAATCATTAGATATACCAAAAATGTATTCCAAAAAAGTTTTCTTTTCAAAACTAATGTAAGATATATAGTTGCAACTAATTCACAAAATACGGTATCCAGCATATATGGCAGTCTCATATCAATTATAAACTGAGGATGTTGTACGTGATATGATTCATTTATGGGAAAAGTATATTTTTCATTTTCAGAATGTGTAGTTCCAAAGATAGATGAATCAAATAAAGCCAGAAGTTTTGCAAGATGAGTGGACATATTTTACTTAAACAGTATTCCATACACATCAACCACTAATTTTCGTAAACATTTTGTGTTCATAATCAATTTTTTTCAAATAGCAAAACGAGCTGTGATTGACTTAAAAAAAAATGAATGCAACGATAAAAACTATTGATAAAATTGTATTCTGCTGTCAGGAAATATTGTAAATAATTTCTTTATATTATACAAGGTGACTCAAAAGCCCGTTTGTAACAGTGCTTTACGCAACTTTCAACTGCTTATCCTCTTGGGGAATATTTGAACCAGCAATATCGTTTATTTCCTGCCATACCTCTCAAGAAGAAACCATGAGATGCAAATTAGTTAGTGTAAAATATAGTTAAAGTTTAATAATCGTAGAGCAGAAAGAGCGGAACCACCGAAAGCAGTGCTACGTTGGCAAAATTAGAATTACGCATCTTGACTAAAAGACGGTTTTAGCTACTAGAATAAATTAGAGAATTTAGAATTGTTAAGATAGGTGATTAAAGTTAATCTATTCCGATTTTGTGCGTTTATTCACTTAAGGTCATTGCTTTCTTTATATCACTCCAAGGGTTCTCTTTATAGATTACTGGTTCTGATTATTCCCTTTGATAATAATGAATTAGATTTATCATGGATAGTCTTGGTCATTCATCGTTCCCTCCTACAGCTTTAGGTAGACAGGATGATGAGGAAACGACCCCAGGGGTAAGATCACTGCACGTTAACATTTGAAAATTAAAAATTCACGAAATAAATTTTGGTAGAGAGGTAAAAATTGACACGCATGATTGAAATGACATGGGGTTTTATTGACCCCCAAATATTAATAATAAGAAGAATATGCAAAAATGGTCAACATAGACACCGCATGATAAAATGAGCTGATGTGTATAAAATGAGCTCAGTCAGAGAAGAAACATTTTAGGGAAACAACGTGCACCAGCAATTACATCTTGTTTGCTTTGCCGAAGTCAGTACAACTGTACTATCAGTGGATGAGTAAGTGAATATATTAATGTCACTCTGTTCAGCTACACGAGGACTTTTTGGCGACGGACCTCGTAATTTTGAGCCATGGTCAAGTGACGTGGACGATACCTCAACTTGCACTTTCCTCTCCTCCTCCCTCCCTACACCACGCCAACGGGAGGACATTTGAGCTCCCGACAGATTCAACATGCATCGCTCCCCTTAAGATAGTGCTTCTCAAACTTTCAATGTTCGTGACCCAAAATTTAATCATAATTTTCACATCACGCCCCCTCCTTACAATAACTATGTATTGAATTCAATAATAATATACTTTGACACTAAAACAGTGTATCTCAAACGGTAGGGCGTGCCCCAGAGGGGTGTCATAACCCTACAAGGAGAGGACGAGCATATCGAAAAGTCGAAAACAAAAGACTATTTAAAAAATTATTAATTTACTGAAAGAAAACAAACAAAATACATTCTGCAACAATAAAAATAAAGTACACATTTACACTGATGTAATGCACTTACAAATGTATCATTACAGCGCAATGTATTTTATAATTAATTTAACAGTACTAAGTTAAAAGCAAGTTTAATAATTACTAGTGAGCCCATGGGCTTGACATATATAAAATTATATGCAAAAATTAACATTAATGTTGATAATTAGTAAGGTTTATAATTAATCCTTTAATTGCTCATCGAAAGTTAAGATTGTATTGGGGAAGGGAGGAATAAAAATAATCAAATCCTGTGAAATAAGTAAATGCTTCGCAAGCACGATCAAAATCGTTTTTGCATACCATAGCCTTCGGAATAATTTTATAGATAGCAGTTCACAGAAAAGATTGTACAGGGTGTTTTTTTGAGAGGTATAGAAATTTAAATTGCAATAAAACAACGATGTATTATTCGATTGGCAGGAATTTTTTTATTCGAAAGATATTATTGTGGCATTACATTTTAAATATGATTTCTGGCATATGACTGCCACGGCTGGCTCGGATGTAGTCCAATCTGGGCGTCCAATTTTCGATGACTTTTTCCAACATTTGTGGCCATATATCGGCAATAACATGGCGAATGTTGTCTTCCAAATGGTCAAGCGTTTGTGTCTTATCCGCATACACCAATGACTTTACATAGCCCCACAGAAAATAGTCTAGCGGTGTTAAATCACAAGATCTTGGAGGCCAATTCACAGGTCCAAAATGTGAAATTAGGCGGTCACCAAACGTGTCTTTCAATAAATCGATTGTGGGACGAGCTGTGTGACATGTTGCGTCGTCTTGTTGGAACCACAGCTCCTGGACATCATGATTGTTCAATTCAGGAATGAAAAAGTTAGTAATCATAGTTCTATACCGATCACCATTGACTGTAACGTTGTGGCCTTCATCGTTTTTGAAGAAGGATTCCACCAGTCGATAAAGCGCACCAAACAGTCAGTTTTTCTGGATGTAACGGTGTTTCGACATACACTTGTGGATTAGCTTCACTCCAAATGCGGCAGTTTTGTTTGTTGACGTAGCCATTCAACCAGAAGTGCGCTTCATCGCTAAACAAAATTCGCTTATGAAAATCGGGAACAACGGCCATCTCGTTTGGTTCCCATTCGACGAATCTACGCCGTGCTTGATGATCGTTTTGATGAATTTCCAAACCAAACTGGGAATAAATCACTTGACAGCTATTAAATCGGTCGCCCTCTTTGAAAGTAATGCCAACTTAAACTTCTGTACCTGAAAAAAAAACACTCTTTACTTCGGAAAGGCATTTATATACGTCTGGGGCAGTAAACGCTCTGGATGTGCGAGACGTTTATATACGCTGGTTTTCACTGAAATAGGTAAGCCGTATTGTGTAGTTGTAGCGTCAAAGTGTAGTGTTGTCGAATTCAGTACATTGTTATTGTATGAAGGGGGAGTGCGAAGAAAATTATGATTGAATTTTTGGGTTGCCGATGTTCGAGAAACACTGCGCTAAAGCTACAGTACGAGTTCAATCTTTTAAGTGCACCGGCGTATATAAACGTCTCGCTCAGCCAAATGCTTAGTTCCCCCGAACGTATATATACGTCTTTCCAAAGTACGATCTTTTCTATGCATTGTTATTCATTAAATTATTCCGAAGGCAATAAAATGACCTTGATAGGGTTTGCTAATTTATTCCTTTTTTTCTCCCCCCGAATACATCCCATACGCCTGCCTACATGGAAAAGGGTGGCATTGGGGAGCGAATGAGCGAATTTTCAATCTGCAGTTAGGGGATTAATTATAAACCGTACAAATTATCAAGATTATTAATTTTGTATATAACTTTTATATATGACAAGCCCATGGGATCAATGGTGATTATTAAACCTGTTCTTAACTTAGCATTGATATATTAATTATAAAATACTTTTTGCATTATACTGATACATTCATAAGTGTTTTTTATCAGTGTAAACATGCATTTACTTCTTATTATGTCAGAATGTATTCGTTTGCATACTTTGAGTAAATAAATATATTTTTAAAATAATATTTTGTTTTCGACTTTTCAATATGCTCGCGCCCCTTCGTAGAGTTATCCTGCCCCCTTAGGGGAGAGCGCCTCACAGTTTGAGAAACGCTGGCTTAATGTATAGGATGCCCATCTACCAAAACATCGTAGCCATTTTTAATTTAATTAGATAAATTTTAAAACAACTTTCTGATGAAACAATATTGTATGGTTTTCTTGTTTTAGTAAAATTGCCTAGGTTAAAATTTTATGAACATGATTGAAAGGAAAAAAAAACGAACTTAGAATAATATTAAGAAATGAATTTGTAGAATATTCCAATGGCTTTTATAAAAACTGTAGCGAACAGTCGCATTTAAAAAATATGTTTTGAGAAATTATTTTTAGAAATTATATTTTAAAAGTTTTATCTTACAGAAATTTTTTTTTAATCAAATGCTGACGAATAAATTAATTTGATCTGAATTATACTCCAGAATTATTTTTACTAAATGGTTTAACAGCATGTAACTTTTATAGATGAAACTGAATTTTAATTAATTTCCATAAAAGTGAAGTAAAATATTTATAGGAAAGTATCTCCTTTGTGTGAATTCTTTCCACATAAAATCTACTTCATTTACTGGAATATGTTAAATCATTAATGCAAAAATAATTAATTCAAATGCGAGAATCACAAAAATGTAGAAAGAGAGAGGTTCTACATAATTAAAATATAGCAAGAATTAATGAAAAATATTTTTTTCGTGATATAAATAAAATAAAAAACTGGAACTGTTTCGCAAGTATTTTTTCAAGGATTTTAAACTAATTTCTTTCTTCTTAAAGTATATATCAGATTTTAGATAATAAATATAGATTTTTAATTATTTATCTTGAATAAATCTTATTATTATTCATTTTTTTTACTGAAATATACTAGCATTATTTCCCGCTTCCTCTTTTATTCCTGCTTTTCCAAATTTTCTTTTTGTAAAATTGTTCAAAGGAGTATTAAAAACTAAGAAAGCATTAGAAATTTAAAATGTAGGAAATTGATCAAAATATTATAATTCCTGTTTTTTTTAATTATTATTTTGCTTTTCTTAATTAGAAACATTTAAGAAACAATTTTTGACAATTTCTGGATCTTTAAAGGGTTTGATGTGATTACAAATAATACCACAAACTTCATGGAATGACTTTGTTACAGCTGTGATATTACCACTGACAAAACACTTGCTACTGTTGCAAAGATTATTCAAGAAAAACTATTTAACATCTCTTGAAAGAGATCTTCGTGGAAAAGTGTCATTAAATGATTCCTTTTCTTTCGTATTTTTTAAATACAGCACTTTAGCGACAAATCAAACAATTACTGATCAATGCTTGTTGATCTCTATAAAATAGTCAACCTCCGAATCGTCTTGAAACGATACATTTCCTTCGAATATTTTTTGCTGCAAGATATGAAACATAGTTCAAAATTAATAACACCCATAAAATTGTCGCAACTCCACTGTTGTCTGTTATCACTAACCGTAACCGTAAAGGAATATCAATTAGCACCCGTACGACACTGACAGCAAAAAGCAAAATTGATATACTTAATTTCTTGACAAAGAATTTCTCCGCAAATTTTTAATACAATATTCATAAATAAGTAAATTTCTCAGAGCAATGAGCCATGACCGGGCCACTTAAAAAGACTCGGGGGGCGCAGGTAGAGTATCGCTGTCTTAAAGCACCTTCCACCCACAGAAAAAAGGATGCCTATAAAAGCGTATCAAATGTGTGCAAGGAAAAAAACCTTGAGGGGACCAGGTATTTTTGTCCAAAGTGTCCCAACAACCCAGCACTTTGCGTTGATCTTTACCCTATCGTGAGTTTTGGGAAAATTACTTCCCATCTACATCAACTTACAAAAATACACCTGTGGGAAACGCAAAACCCATTACAATATATTGGCCTTGCTATTATTACGATGGGCAGAGACTAACTCATATACTAATCTTTCATTTTCTTAATCACGTCATCATAAATAGGTTCATATTATGGCAAGTGAACAAAAGAAACATAATTTTAGACCAGCTAACGTTCCATATACACAACGTTACAGTCAATGGTGATCGGTATAGAGCCATGATTAATAACTTTTTCATTCCTGCATTGAACAATCATGATGTCCAGGAGCTGTGGTTCCAACAAGACGGCGCAACATGTCACATAGCATGTCACATAGCTCGTGCCACAATCGATTTATTGAAAGACACGTTTGGTGACCGCCTAATTTCACGTTTTGGACCCGTGAATTGGCCTCCAAGATCTTGTGATTTAACACCGCTAGACTATTTTCTGTGGGGCTATGTAAAGTCATTGGTCTATGCGGATAAGCCACAAACGCTTGACCATTTGGAAGACAACATTCGCCTTGTTATTGCCGATATACGGCCACAAATGTTGGAAAAAGTCATCGAAAATTGGACGTCCAGATTGGACTACATCCGAGCCAGCCGTGGCAGTCATATGCCAGAAATCATATTTAAAATGTAATGGCACAAGACTATCTTTCGAATAAAATAAATTCATGTCAATCGAATAATACATCGTTGTTTTATTGCAATTTAAAGTTCTATACCTCTAAAAAAACACCCTTTAGTTCTAATGAATGCCATTCTCGGTTTAAAACAGACAGGAGATAAATTCTATTCACTCGGTGTATTCTCGTGAAACATATCCTTCATTGTGATTGGCTAGTCTTGGTAGCATGAGAAAATTGTTTAGATCTTGAATGGGAAAGAGTCAGAAAGTTTTAATAGGATTACTGAAGTAAGACAAAATAATAGCTTTTGGCATTTTTTAATTACAAGTTCAGTAATTATGGCTACTGCTTAAAAATAGCCATCAAATTAAAAGATTTTTAGATACAAATTTTCTTCATTATTAATATTTTCTCCAGTGCTTATGTATATATGTATAGATAAGCTGCTCAGAAATTAATGCGGTTAAGTCCATTTTTTGATGTTTTCTGGTTCTTGCAAATTTTGATAAAATAAATAATATTCTTCTTAGTTATTAAAGTTAGGACTTTTTTTTAGGATTTACTCTTTGCTTCCTTTTCTTCTAGGTCACAGAAAAAAAGGAAGCAATGAGTAAATGACTCAGAGGAATATTATTTATTTTTTCAAAATTTACAAGAAAAGAATTCAGAAAATATCCAAAAAGGACTTAACACTATAGGCTTCTGAGTGACTCATATATCTTGTTAAAATTTTCAATCGTCAATAAAATACTTTTATTCGTCCACTTAAGTACAAATACATTGTTTTAAACTTGTAGTGGATGACACTTGATGTTAATACTGTTTTTCAAATATTAATTAATTAATTAATAGCAACCCACAAAAACAATAATTTAATACCACATGTAAAAAGCAAAATCGCTCGTTGTGTCCTTGTAGCTCATTGGATTTCTAATCCAAAGATTGTGGATTCAAACCCTACCTGGGATGGCCTAATTTTGAGAATGTGATATATGAAGGAATAAAAAGAAACACACAAAAAATAATAATAATAGTCCAATACCATATATAGAAAGGAAGATCGCTTTCCCTTTTGACTTTTAATATTGCGATTCTGTCATATGTTTATACTTATCAATATTAATTGTAATTATTTAATAAAAAGTAACAAAAAATAATTTTTTTTTGAGCTAAGTAGAAATTGACTTAATTTTTATTTATATTACTTGCTTATAATATTTGTCTTGAAATGAATAGCCAGTCTCGGCTCAAACATTTGAATAAGACTTAATTTCAGAAATGTGAGAATTGAAGTTTGGGTTATCACATATAAAATTTAATTTTTTCTGTGTGTATAAGCTGTTTCTAAGCTAACTGTAAATATTTCCTTAAAAGCACAAATTCTATTAAGATGACACGGTACTCTTAGAACATTTTTTTCTTATTTATGTATTTAAAAATTACATTTTATCATATTTCATAAAATATTTGTATTCAAAGAAGTGATACGAGATGAAGAGTTTTGCCCATATTATTCACAAAATAAAAAAAAGTAAAATTTTTAAAGAAAACTTGGAAAAATTTAAAATTTTACTCCTTTTGTAGTTATTAATTTTTTACCTGAATTTTTTTGTAATTTTCTGAATGATGTTTTAAACTTAAGAGATCGATTTTATAATAACTTAATTAGTTTTGAAGAAAAAAATAAAATGTTGACATGCGCACATGCTAAAATTCAATGAAAAAGCATATATTTCCTCCATTTGCATTTTTTTTTAAACAAATTTTCAGTTAACAACAAAATTGATCCTTAACTTTGTTGCGTGTATTATATATAATACACAGCAAAAAAAAAAAATGGAAGGGATTTGTAAATAGTTGTGGAAGGAGTAGAGCATTTTGAATGCACTATTGTATCGAAAAACGCAAACGGAGAAAGACCATTTTAACTTTATAAATGTAAAAAAATTGTATACTTAAATCAATTTATATATATATATATATATATATATATATATATATATATATATATATATATTAAAGTATCAGTTAAAGACATTAAATACATATTTTCTTTTAAATTATTGCCTTTTCATGTTATTAGAGGTCATACTTTTTTTTTTTATAAATGATCAATTTTTAGATAGTATGAATTGCACAAGAAAATACAAGGAAAACATGTTTAAAACATTTTTTTTTACCTGACATGAAACAAATTTATTATTTTTTTCACGTAAAATTTAAGTATTGTATTTCTATGATAAAAAGGTATGAGGGCAATAGGAACACAAATTCTGACATTTTTAATATTAAATGTCTTAATTCAAAAAATTGGAAATGCACACATTTCACCAAGAAAAAAATTACATTATTGTAATACCTCAGAAATATCCTGTTTCATTTATAACATTTCCTTTTTTATCGTTTTAATACTCTTTTTAAAATAGTTTTTTTTGAACAAAATATTTTCAGCCTTTTCATCAAGGTCCTGGTCGGATTGTATAATTCCCTTGTTTACATTTTTCTATCGAAGTTTTTTCCAACTTAAAATTTTTCAACCTACACAAATGATTTATCAATCAAAAGATAATTACACAAAGAATATTACTAATTAAAAAAATAAAAAAGATAATATGGTCTTTTTTATGGTGCCAAGTCTTCTTAAAATATTCCTTATCTTTTCGAGAATATATCCTTCGATAACACGTGATTATCCAAGTACATAAGCAAATATCTCTGATCTCTATAGGCACACACACACAAACATTAAATATTCCTTGAAATTCCAGAGCTTCAACTTTCTGAATAAGTTAATTAAAACATCAAGAATTGGCTAAAATCTTGATTTCCTCTTACCAGTAACTATTATCCTTTATAAAACAATCGTATCAGTAACTTTCTAATTGGCATCTTAATAACAAGGGTACTCGAATCCATGAATATCTAAGTGCTTATAACTGTTCGAGCGAATTATTGGACAGTCGTATGTGACATTCGAAATACACTCATGTCCATAAATTAAGGATAATGAAGTTCAGGCAAAGAAAGAGACAGAAGCAAAAGAAATTTGACTTATTTGTAAAGTCTATTTATTAAACAAAAGGTAAAGAGCAACAAAGATGCTATATGTTTGACATAATTAATAAAAATTGCGATTTTTACTCCCTGGAGCAAATTTCGAAAAAAAATCCTATTTACAAAAAACAGTATAAAATGGTTAGTATGATGGTTAATACGGAGTATTTCTCCCGGACGATGCAATACAGCTTTATAACGCCTAGGCAAGCTGAGTATCAAATTATCAATCTCATCTTGGAGAATATTACACCACTCATCAAGCAATGTCCTCCGAAGATCCGGTAGATAGGTGGGATGGGGTTGACGGACTGCAATTCGTCATCCAAGCTTAACCCACACATGCTCTATTGGATTCAAGTCCGGAGAGTATGCTGGCCAATCCATACGGGTGATATCCTCCGACGGAAGGCATTCGTCTACAATGTTTGCACGGTGAGGACGGGCGTTGTCATCCATAAACAGAAATTCAGCACCCATGGCTCCCCGAACCAAACGTACATGTTGTTCCAGAATGACCTCCCGATAGATGGAACCTGTCATCGTTACACTCTAAACATGCAGGTCAGTTCTGGAACCAAGAATCATTCCTCCCCAAACGAGGCATCCTGTACCACCGTAACGGTGTCGTTCAATGGTGTTCTCTTGGTGTTAAGGGGGTACCTGGCGCTCTCCATATTAAAGTCCGGCGAAAATCAGACTGCAAACTAAACCTAAACTCGTCGGAAAACATCACACAAGACCACTGTTGCGGTGTCCAGAAGGCATACTCTACTCCAGGTTAATCGCAGGCGGCAGTGAGTTGCGGTAAGTGGAACACATCTGACAGGCCACTGAGCATATAGACCAATGTGCCCTAAGCGTCTGTACACGGTCTGACTTGAAACTGTCGTACCAGTAGCTGAAGAGAGCTGACGAAACAGGTCTGATGCAGTGCTCCGTCTGTTTCTTTTGGCACTAACTGCCAAATACCGGTCCTCATTCGTTGTTGTAACTCGGGGGTGACCTGTGCTGTAACATCTACTCACATCACCATCATCGTGGAATCGTTTCCAAAGCCTGGTGATGACACTCTAGGCGATTCCAAGTTCCTCGGACACTTCCAGCTGGGTGCGTCACATTCCAGTCGTCCAAAAATTCTACCACGTAAAAGTCATCCAAATACTTCCTTTGTGCCATAACTATGCGGTTATAGCACTGAAAGTCTTTAAAGCGCTTGTGAACAATTTTACTTCTTTGCCACCATTCCTTATATACCCCTCTCTTACACTCTCGTCATTGTGACGTAGTATCCGCGCCATCTTGTAGTTTCCTGTAATTTGCATATTCTTCTTCCAGATGTGTGTGATAATTCTACAGGTGAAAGTTTTATTTTAGAGTTCAATTTCTGTGTGATTCTGAATTATCCTTAATTTATGGACATGAGTATATATATACATATATATATATGTGTGGTGCCGACCGCTATTTCCAAGCAAGCCACTCCAATTATTCTACTCCTCATGCTCACGAACGCACTGAGTGTTTTGGGAGCCTGCCAGTCGTTAGACGCTCGACGTGGCGGGAGCAGACGCAATGAGAACGAGGTACGACGCCATTGAAGGAAGACGTATGCATGGACGAGATGACGGACTGAGAAAGACGGAGAGCAAAGATGCCATTTGCATGGATTAAGACGTTAAGGATGATGACGCTTTGTATTTAAATATTACGTTGACGGACATTACGATGATGAACAGTGCAGTTATCCGTATTGTATATAGCATGTAAATAAGTACAAGTAATTAAATCTATACTTAATCATAAACGAAGTGCCATTCCTGACCAGCGCCCCACAACTCAGAAGTGGGATGAACGATGAACGAAAAAAGTTAAAGGATGTACAATAAACTTAAGGCTGCACATTACCCTAAAATTTCATTTTTACTAATATTTTTTGTATGTTTTGGTAACCCATATCATTGAGATGCTTTGCCACGAAATTTCAGATCTGTTAGAAAAATAGTTTTTAACATATTTGAAGTTTTATGAGCTATGGTTTTGGTTTCGGTTTCCTTTTAAAGCATTTTTCACACTTAAGTTGAATTAATTAAAAACATTTTCGAGCTTTTAGTTTGAAATGGTTATTATTTCCAATTTTCATTACTAAAATATCATTTCTGCTTGATTATGTTTTGAGTTTTTTGAGTTCTCATATTTAATTAATAAAGATTAGTTTCATGGCCAATTTTTGCTTCAAAACCGGTTTATATAACTTAAAAGCGTTATCATTAATTTTTCCTGTAGAGAAATGTCATGGCAAATGCGTTCTAGGTTTCTGTGAGAAACAATATTTCGAAGAGATGGAATACTACTGAAAATGATGTATCTAAAAATTAGTCCTCAGCTGATTCTGCAATTAGACTTCCAAATACAAGTATTCTGAATTCAAATGCTGCAGACATAACTGAACATTTCCTTGCTGTACCAAACTACATTATACTAAACATATTGTAGTACTATATTTTAATATTTTATAGTCGTACGACAAGAGCGAAAACTTCCTAAACTGCCCCAATTTAAAACTGAAAAAATTGAATTTTATGAGCAAACCTGACTATTTTTAGCTTAAGTTAGTATCATTATTATTTGTACATAAGTGAGTCGTGTTTCAAAACTTTTGTGGAATATTAGGTTAAGATAAAGCTGAATAAACTGACGTCTTAACAAATGCTATCAATATTAAGTAAAAATATATTTTGAATTAAAAATATAATTTTCAGTCATATTAAATAAAAATAATGTTTTATTGTAGAACATATATTGGAAAATAACATATTAAAAAATTAGAGTTTTAAGGGCGTTATAAGTTTTTGTTTTATGACTTTAAAAACTTTAAATGCGTTTTTCTCACACTTTTAATTTTGAAGGTATAAGTATTTTCTAATCCCTAAGGCTTTTTTCCTGTTCAAGATAGAGCCTTGAATTTTTTGTATATACTTCCAAACGTATGTTCTATAAAAGTTAGTATGGATTCAGGGCTGAGAACTCTTGTTATTTTCTAAAAAATTCTAAAATTGATATTTTAAAAATTTTCGTGTTTTTCCAGGTTTTTCTAGAAAAATAATTATTAAAATCTACAAGGGAATAGATTTTCAAATCCATAGTAAATATTGTTTGTAATAGTCTAAAAATCATAAATAACTTAAAATTACTAAAACATTTTAAAAATGGAGTATTTTATAAGAGTGAAAAAACTTCAAAAATTCCTAATTTTTTAAAATTGTAAAATAATGGCTGGTCAAACTGACTTTTTGCTTACAGAATCAGCTTAATAATATAATCTAAATATAAAAAATCAATTATTTTTACTGTAACTGTCGCCAAAAAATTTTTTTTGAAAAAGGGTACTGTGTATTCTTAAGGAATAAAAGACGGATTACGAAGATATTCTACCTGTAACTACAGCAACATTAAAGGTACGTGCATTTTTTTTGAAAATTATTTTAAATGACATAATACCTATCGGCATTGCATTAAAGAACTTAGAAACAGAAACAGTGAAATTTCTCTATAAACTAATATATGATGATGAAGAATTCAAGTAAAAGATTGCGTAACTTTTTGTGGTATTAATTTTTCGACGGACAGTGAGGAACTCTTTATTAAATTAAAAGATATACAGAAGAAATTCTCGTATAATGAGATAGTAACAATTTCAAACACGCTTAATATTTCGATTGAAGGAAATAAATCTGAATTGTGTGTAAAAATATTCTATCCTTATTGACAAATCTGAATGAGTTATTATTAATGGCGGCTAGTGGCGCCAACGAGTCTGACTCGGAAAACGAAACGAATGATTCTTCAATGCAAGCTGATAGCATGGGAAAAAATCTCGATTTGGAAATAAATAAAATGTATGTTGATAACGAAAGTCAAAATAAAATAATCTATGTCAATTCTAATGTTAATGTAAACTATACGGATATCGGCAAAAACATTTCTAAATTCAATGCAGAGCCACATGAAAATATAAATAATTGGATTAAACATTTTGAAAATATCGCTGAATTGTTTTGTCTATCAAACTTACAGAAATTCGTATTTGCAAGAAGATCGTTAGGTGGAATTGCGAGATTATTTATTCAGACGGAATTTCAAATAAATTCGTGGGAAAAATTACAGATGAAAGAGTTATGCAATTCGGGAAAAATTGATGTTTCCCCTTTAATGCATTACGTAATCAAAGGTATAAATGACAGGTAAGAAAACAAAATAATTCTGTACGGATGTAATAATTTAACTCAATTTAAAGAAAAACTTAAAATTTATGACGCAATAAAGAATGATTATGTCATATGTAGAGGCAATTTAGATAAAACAAAACCAAGATATGATTTTAATAGATATAATTCTTGTGATAAAATGAAAACAAAGTATGATGAAAAATGTAATTTTAGAAAGGATGTTGTTAATAAAAAAAAATGAGATATGATGATAATAATACTGGGTATGAACGTTATAAAAGAAAGTTTGTTTCAATTGCGGCGATCAAATCATTTTTCTAGAGACTGTATGTATAAAAACTAAGGAATAAAATGTTTTCGATGTGACGTTTTTGGACACAAGGCTTCGGAATGCCAAGACCATAACGATACTAAATTAGACGTTTCCCATTTAATTATTAATAAAGAATAAACACATCTATTAAGAAAGTATTAATTGGTGACTTAATATTAGATGCTTTAATTGATAGTGGTAGTCAAGTGACCTTGATTCGAAAGTCTGTTTATGATCAAATAAATCATGTTCAATTGTTTCCATTAAATCCAACTTTAACAGGATTTAGTAATAGTAAAATAAGACTTGTAAAGATCCCCTTGGATCTCACTTTGAGAACGAGAATAATTTTGAGTCAAAGAAGAACCAATAGCCATTTTTATAAATAACTTTCTTTATTTGGTTATCTTTCCCAAATAGAATCAAAGACTTTTAATAACAAATAAATCAAAATAGCTTTATGAGGTTTAAAAGGGACTTTCCTTTATATTAACTTAAATATTTAATGATCCAATTAATTAACAATTAGAATATCGATCACGCAGAGATTACCGCAGTAAGAGATCCCAGAATTATATTCAATAATGTTCCTACTGAACATTTAACTTTAATCTCAATCCCTAATATAAAACTTTAATGAGACTTTAAGTATAAATCAATATTTACCACACTGAGTCTCAGCTCTTCCTGTGCCTAATTTATTCACCTAAAAATCTTCAATAATGAATATCTAACTTCACAATTATAACTTCCTGCTTCAATCTCTCTCCCCTACTACCTCCCACTTTACTATTCCATTTGACTTAAATACTTTATCTAATCTGCATAACAAGGAATCCTTGTCCTCTTTTTGGAGTGGATTGGAAATAGGTAGGGAATTAAGTTTCCCTTAAAAAAGACGTCTCAGAAGGTTAGTTATAAGGTTTCGTATACATTTGTCACAACCCCCCTCCAAAAAGAAAACGGGATTTATTTGAAGGTCTCATACGTCCTGAAAATAAATTACGTAATTCTATCTTTGTCATATAGTTCCGACGACTTTAACTGCTAATTGGATATTACTGAAAATCTCTTTCCATAAGGAAAAGGACAAATAAAATTACGACTTATAATTAATTTTTAAATCTCATAACACTTTACAGGTTTAATTTAATCCCTGCACTCTATCCATTTGGCAACGGGGGCGTGGGAAAAATCACCCAAGTGGTGGCAAAAAATCAGCCCCATAGAGTTTACTTAATCACTACTTAAGCACTATACATAAAACAACAATTTTTATCTTATTTGGCACTGGAACATCGAGGACTTCAGGGTCAGCTACCCTGAAAGATTAATTTCCATTTGAGTGGTAGGTAAAAGCAGACATGAATGTATACACTTGTTATATGAATTTTACATACAATATACATCTGGTTCATTTGCCTTCCCATTATAAAAGTTTTGCGCTAGTTAGTGTTAATGGTTAATCCTATCTAACTTCGCCGCGCCCCAAGTCACCAGATTTGAAACAAAATATACACATATATATATACATCATACAATAACAATCATTTTGCAATAAACAAATAGCATAAACAAACAAATGAATTGTCGCATCTTAGCGAAGTCATACATCGAAGTAAACAAATGCAAATTTTACAGATGTTTTCTTAATAATACAAAAATTATCACAAAAGCTGTTTTTAAAATACTCAATTTTTAAATTTTTTACTAATTTTACGTTATTTATGATTCTTAGATTATTACAAACAATATTTAGTATGGATTTGAAAAACTATTAACTTGTTGATTTTTAATAATTATTTTTCTAGAAAAACCTGGAAAAAACACGAAAATTTTTAAAATATCAACTTAAGCATTTTTTAGAAAAATAACTAGAGTCCTCAGCCCTAAATCCATACTAAATTTTCTAGAAGATACATTTGGGAGTATATAAAAAATTCAAGGCTCTATCTTGAACAGGAAAAAGCCTTAGGGATTAGAAAATACTTATACCTTCAAAATTAAAAAGTCTGAGAAAAACGCATTTAAAGTTTTTAAAGTCATAAAACAAAAACTTATAATGCCCGTAAAACTCTAACTTTTTAATATGTTATTTTCCAGTTCTACATTAAAACATTATTTTTATTAAATATGACTGAAAATTATATTTTTAATTCAAAATATATTTTTACGTAATATTGATAGCATTTGTTAAGACGTCAGTTTATTCAGCTTTACCTTAACCTAATATTCCACAAAAGTTTTGAAACACGAAGCATTTATGTACAAAATAATAATGATACTAACTTAAGCTATGAATAGTCAGGTTTGCTCATAAAATTTAATTTTTTCAGTTTTCAATTAGGGCAGTTTAGGAAGTTTTAGCTCTTGTCGTACGACTTTAAAATACTAAAATATAGTACTACAATATGTTTAGTATAATGTATTTTGGTACATCAAGGGAATATTCAGTTATGTCTGCAGCATTTGAATTCAGAATACTTGTATTCGGAAGTCTAATTGCAGAATCAGCTGAGGACTGATTTTTAGATACATCATTTTCAGTAGCATTCCATCTCTTCGAAATATTGTTTCTCACAGAAACCCAGAAAGCATTTGCCATGGCATTTTTTCTACAGGAAAAAATTAATGATATAGCTTTTAAGTTATATAAACTATTTTTAAAACAAAATTGGCCATGAAATTAATCTTTAGAAAATAATTATGAGAACTCAAAACATAATCAAGCAGAAATGATTTTAGTAATATGAAAATTGGAATTAATAACCATTTCAAACTATAAAAGCTCAAAAATATTTTTAATTAATTCAACTTAAGTGTGAAAAAATGCTTAAAAGGAAACCGAAACAAAGACCATAGCTCATAAAACTTCAAATATCTGAAAAACTAATTTGCTAACACATCTGAAATTTTGTGGCAAGCATCTCAATGATATGGGCCACTAAAGCATGCAAAAAAATTTTTTTTTCGGTAAAAATGAAATTTTTAGGGTACTGTGTAGACTTAAAGATATTCCTCTTCTTCGAAACACAATAAAAGCCTAGAATCTTAAAACTGGCGAAAAATGTAAAAAATCATAAAAAAATGAAATTTACTACGCTCCTTTTACATCTCTATGTCTTGATGAAAGTACTGATGTCGCTAAATTTGCACGTTTAGTTGCTTCAGCTCAATATTGTGAAGGAAATGTCATTAAAAAGGAATAATAGCGATAACATCGTTTCCAACAACTTCAAATGCCACAGATATTTGTAAGCTTGTTAAAAATACGTTTGCTGAGAAAGAAATTGATTTGAAAAAAATTGTTTAAGTAATAATCGATGGTACCCCAAATATATTGGGCAAAAAATGTTCTCATTAGTTTATTTAAAACAGGCGTAGGACATTCCATATTTGAAAACCCTGCTGCACATTATTCACCAAGAAGACTTGTACCAATTTCTCACACACATAAACTACTTAATTCTCATGAATAAACTTTTACAGCAGCTTATGTGTACCATCAACAAAACTGTAACGTAGGGTTTTGTCTTTTTTAAGAAATTAAAGTAATGACGATTTTTTAAAAAAAAAATGTCCTTTTTCTTCCCTAAAATTTAGTTTGAAAAAGCGGCCTTATCTAAAACGGTTTGCCGATAAATCTTATTCCCTTCATTAAAATGTGTAAACATGTTAAAAGTATGCTCACTGGAAATTTTAGGATTATATAATAGTTTTTTGAAAAAAAAGTACATAAAATGAAAAATATTAAATTTTGAGAAAACAGGCTTTGAAGCATATGGCATTAAGCTATCTGACTACCCTAAAATCATGATTTTTCTTAAACATTTACAATTTTTTTTTTATGATTTTATTTTATAGGCAACCTTATTAGCTTTATAAAAATACCAAGTGTTTTATTTTCCATTCACTAGAACACAAACTACAAGTGTTTTAGTAAAAGCAAACGCCGGAACTTTATGTAAGATATCAAACTTTAAAATGCGTTTTACTCGAAATGAGTTTTCTTTCGAAAAACTTAAACGGGGACAGCGATTGATCAAAAAGTTTTTAAAATAATTAACTGATATTTTTTGCGTATGTTCTGTATAACAGAAGAAATGTTTTAACCTTCAGATATATCAATCACTATTTTATTACAAAATTTACAGTTCTTTATGTAAATATAATCACTTCTTTTTAAGCAATTTCATATAAAATCTAAGATAAAGGGCTCTAGTTTGCGTATGTTCTGTACAACAGTAGAAATGTTTTAACCTTCAGATATATCAATCACTATTTTATTACAAAATTTACAGTTCTTTATGTAAATATAATCACTTCTTTTTAAGCAATTTCATATAAAATCTAAGATAAAGGGCTCTAGTTTTTGTAAAAATTAAAATATCTCTTATCCTTAAGGTCACTTCAAAAAAGAAAAACAAAGTAATACATCAAAATTGAAAAATTGAGAATTTGCTCATTTACTATTTGTACAGAGCGGGCCCCGCTTATATAACTTTTTGCCAATTTTGACCCATTTTAGTAGTAATAATTTATTTCTTCTGCTTCAGAGGTGCACAACAGATCAGGCTCAGAAATGGCACGTAGAAAGGAATTAAGAAATGGATATAATTGACTTATCATTACAGGAGAATTTAGAAAAGCTTCAATAAGAAGAAAAATGCCTTGAAAAGGCGGTTGGAGATTTTTATTTAATAGTGAAAACCTATTATCTCTATATTCAAAGAATAAGTTTAAAATGTAAAAAAATCTCATCTATATCGAACATTTTTCTCCTCTCTAAGAATACTTTCAAAATATTTTTATATATGTCATTTAAACTTGCAAACAAGAACCTTTTTCCTAGAGGAAAAAAAAATATTATTTTATTAGAATCTTATTTGTTTGCAATTAAAATTCTTACATTGAGAAAAATGCTCAGGGGTAGAACATTGTCATATATTGTTATTGTTTCTTTTATACCACATTTAAAACATAGAAACCATTTACATTATTATTTTCATATTAAACTGTGCATTAGAAACTGAGTTAGGTTGAGGGACTAATATATAAATAGAGTTATTTGAGTTTGTTAATTTCTAAAGTGCATTTTTAAGCTTATTTTTTTCGAGAAAACTAGAGGTTTGATATATTTAAATTACGTAAAAACTTTTGCGTTTAAAAATGAGTCTCTCTTCAGAATAGATTATATATACATTTTAAGTAAGCTTATTTCGCATGCCGCTACTCAGATCTATTTCATTTCTATAATCGTGATTGCAGCTGACAGAATGTATACTTTAAAAAGGATCTACTCTCTCTCTCACTCTCTCCTATGAAAGTTGCCGTACATATATGAAAAATTTTATTAACAAGTACGTCAAATTACGTATAGCAAAAGATGACAAGGGTTTTCAATAACATGATTGCTATTCGTACAATACTTCTTTTTGTGAATGCTTATTGAAAATTCTTTAAGAAAGGTGTACATTCTAGATTCAATTATTTTTTAAAAAATTAGTATTGCTTTGATATTGGAAAATACATACAAACTTTTATTCCATGTAC
This sequence comes from Trichonephila clavipes, assembly GCA_019973935.1. Classification (NCBI taxonomy): domain Eukaryota; kingdom Metazoa; phylum Arthropoda; class Arachnida; order Araneae; family Nephilidae; genus Trichonephila; species Trichonephila clavipes. The sequence continues at coordinate 80,122 of BMAU01019816.1, read as the reverse complement.
TATTAGCAACAAGCGAAAAATATTTCCAAAGTGTTAGGCACAATATCTTTAGCATTTTAAATGAAGTCAAACTAGATATTTTATCTTTATGAGATAAGTCAGTTTACAGTTTTGATTTGCCACATTGCAATGTGAATAAAAACGAATGTACAAATTATCACAACTCTGCGTTTTTAAAATTAGAGATTTCAAATTTTGTGAGATTATAGAAAGAATATAAAAATAATTTATAAAGGCTAAAAAATTAAATTTGATTTTTGGACCGGTTTTTTTTGTCAATTTAATCGTTCTGTGTCCCCTTAACACAAGGATAATGACTATGACTCTATGAGCAAAAAGATTATTTGTCCGTTAGACCCTGTCTAGCCACACACAAATTGGATGGTCCTCTGCTGCAAGATTGAAGCAGAATTTATCCCTGAAAACTCAGTGATACCAATTCGCTTCAGACATAATAATTATCTGACACGCCCTCCAAGCCATTCTTCTGATTTTCAGAGGTTAAGCGCAATCGTCTCAAAGGCACCCCGTGAGTGTAATTTGTCACCTTCACACAGCTAAGCACCAAGAGTGATCTGGGAGAGGATTACGCGAGAAATGATGACGTTTGGCAGTACGATCCTCACCACAATCATACGATCCCGAATCGTATTTTTGGACTATGTATTTCAGTGGACACAGTAGCCGAGTGGTAAAAGCTCCGATACCGTGGTTGGTGTTGTCGTCCCGAGTCTTGGTGCTCTAGAAGACCCGCTGTACACAGTAGTCGATGTATATTAAATCCTTTGAAATTCTGACCCAAAAGTATAGAAAGTGGCCAGATGTTGCCTTTATCGCTAGACCTAGGGTTAAAAATAACGAGATTCGTTATAAATAGCTCGTTTTAATAATGTAGCTTCTAAGTGCGTAGTTAATAATAGATTAATTGTATACCTTGGCCTTTTACAACTTTCATTCCTCCGGATATTTGATGGGATGTCACGGGTTCGTGTCCCAATGCCTTAAAAGGCCCACCGTGTAGATGGAGCCGATACGCATTAAATATATCGAGTCTTTCAATTTTAATTCCCCTTTGTGTCGTTTTGTAGTTAGGAGAGGGCCGTGCCAGCCCAGGACTGTATTTGATATATTTCTGGCCTTCAATTATTTATTTCATGTTTTACATAAGGTAAACGTGAGCACAGGTGTTTTGTATTCTTTCTCTAAGATAAACTATAGTCTAATATGCGCATCAGCAGTTTAAGTGGTTTCAGAATAAATAAAAAGTACAGTAATTTTTTTAGTATTGGTAATTCAATACATAACTTTTTGGAAGCCATAGCTTATGATTCTGCGTGATAAATTTTATAAAAACAGTAAATGTGAAGATCATGAAATAAATCAATTTGTCAATAAATAGTTCAAATTTATAAGCGACATTATCGCTTGATATTAATAAAAAATATCTGGGATCACGTTAATATAATTGATGTAAAAAATAATAATACTATAATAGTATAATTGTAATAAAAATACCTGTTAATATTGTTCTTAAATCGGAATAATGTCTTAAGCTACATTCCTATGTTTGTTGAGAAAATTGAATTATTTTTTCTAAAACGTATTTTTCTAATGTATTTATGCATCTGAAGAAACATGGATACTTTAGCTACACTTTCTAAAGCCAGAAGCAATAATTTCAAATGTTTCTTCTTATACTCATTCAAAGTGAAAAATTTACTTCAATTATATGCAACGTGTTTCTCGATTAAATAAAAATTAAGCTCCATTGCGAAAGTAAAGAGGAAACAAATTATCTATATAACGGAAATATAAATTTGAAATTGAAAAATGTAATTTTTAGGTTGTTTTTAATTTACCACACTTTGTTTGCACAGCTTTGAAATAGTCTCGCATGTATTATAACCAATAAATCTACACGTATAATAATAAATATAAAATGTAAAATATTTTGAAATATTTATTCTCTGTATAATTTAATTTTATAAATTTCATCCCAATTCAAAATATATTGTTAAAAATTCCTTTCACATGAGCTTTTAAAAACTACTTTGTTGATTTTGCAAATTATTCATCGACTTCAAACCATGTCCCGTGAAACACGAATGGCCCGCTTAAGATTTTTAGGAACCCTTTATTTGAATCTGAGGCAATTTCAGCCAAAATTGTCTTGTCTTATTTCTGTCGTAGAAAAACGCCATTTCTTTGTGTTCTTCTTGATATTTGAAACATTTTATTAATATATGCTTGATATCCATTTGAGATAAACTTTTCTAAAAATGACGAATTTTTCAAAAATTTCACTGTATTTTAAATAATTTTAAATATAAAAGTTTGACTGTATATATATATATATATATATATATATATATCAGTGGCGCACACAAAGGGAGGGTCCTGGTGGTCCGGACCCCTCCACAAAACCCTCGATTTTTTCACTATTGATTATAATTCTAAGTATAGAGTACGTAAAATTTAATTAAATATTTGTTATTAATTAAAGCTAATTATTTATTCTATAGTTGGTTTCTTACTGTTTTTTGTCCCGAAATTCGACAAATTCAAAAGGAGCATGATACAAGAATGGTGAACTTTTGACCCTGGACACCCTCCCATTGAAAATTCCTGTGTGCGCTACTGATATATATATATATATATATATATATATATATATATATATATATATATATATATATATATATATATATATGCATGAAGTATCATAATGTTTCAGAAGAAAAGATGGATTTTTATTTTTAACACGCAAAGTATTTTAATTCATTTTCCATTTAAGTTTTTGAAACCAATAAATATATACAAGTCTGTAACACCATCTCTTTTCTGTTATAGTCTTGTAAGACAAATTTGCCCTTTATTATTTAAATTTCCTTACCATATTCTTTTTTTGACACTCGTGTGGCCCGCGGATCATTTGAATTTTTTTATATAGTCCTTGGGCGTTAAAGATTGAAGACCCCTAATCTGAAATCCAATTTATATTTCTTTATCTTTCAATTCTATTTATATTTCAAAATCTATTATTAAAAATTCCTTTCATGGGAGCTTCTTAAAAATAATGCAAAAACTTACATTTTCCTTTTGAAAGTATATTCGTGCGTTTAGCATATATAAATAAAAAATATACATTTTTTTAAAGAATATATATATTTTTTGCGAGTAAAGTTTTGTATTTTGAAAGAATTATATATTTACAAAAGAGTTTGAAGAAAAGGAGCTTTATATTACTGTATATAAAATGAACATATGTCTAAAAGTTTTCAATTTGGATGCCAAATATATTTTTTCTTATAGTTAAAGCTCTTCTCTAAAAGGAATTATACCATTTTCATCGAATAAATCTCAAACATGAAATAAAAAATCCTATCATAAAACGTTTAGGTTGTGTTTCTTAAATTTCTTCTAAGAAGAAAATCCTTTTCGCCTCACGCGAATCATTTTTATACACCGTGGTGGCATCATCAAAAATGAACTGAGCTTTACTGTCAAACTCGACAACGAAAAAAAAAGTATGTTTCTCAGTTCTAGGTAAAAATATGAATAACAAAACAAGTTGAGAGAGACTTGATAATGCCTCTGTTAGCAGAAAAAAGTTTTCATTCTGCTATCACAGCCGTTAAAAAAAAAATATACTGTGGAGCATTGATAAATGGGTGCTGTAAGGGGTGGTCGGGATGGATTGGAAGAAAAATTAGAGAATTATTGAGGCTGCTATTAAAACTCGGGGAAAACGATTTGTGTTTTACGAGAGGCGGCTTCCTATAGTAAGGTTACTGTGGGATTTGTTGCAGTCTTACATATGGCTTCAATGCAGATAAACTTTTGAAAACATCGAGGGGTTATACATTCAAAAGAGATGAAACGTTTTCTTATTTAGAATCATTCAAAAGTTTGAGGTAATACATTTTTCGAACGTATTTTCTGTCACTCATTTTGATTTTAAAAAAATGGAATAATGTGTTATAAATAAAATAAAACAGAGTTATTCTTGTCTAAGGATTTAGATTCTTTCTAAATATGTTGTATAATTTAAGAGCTATGTATAGAAACTTGAGTGTGTGTTTGTGTGGATAGTCAATATATTCCTAATATTCTATCTTTATTTTGCGAATTCTATAGATCTACAGAGCACTGAAAATAAATAAAGAACATTCAAATATTTTATTTGTCCTTGATTTCATGCCCTATTTATTATTTATAGAAAGGTACAGCTCTAGTTTAATTGAAAAATCCTAGAAGTACTCTGTAAAAATAACTGATAAAGCACATTTAAGAATTAACTAACATTATTGGAACAATTCACTGTGTGTTTGTGTATTTTAAGCTTCAAGTGTTTCTTTGAGAGTTATAAGAATACTTGAATGAATTTAGAATGATGAATTTAATTCTTATTCTATAAAACTACGAAATTGTGATACAATTTTAGTGAAAATTAAAAATAACACTGAAGTACATAATTATAACAGTTAAAAATGTGATAGTTATCTGATGTATCAACTCTTCGAAGTCATCTAAATGAAATAAAAAAAATGTGAAGCTAAAATTTTTTAATTATATATTAAACAAGTAGTATAAGTAATTAAACAAGCATTATAAACAAGTAATTTTTTAAAAAGTTAATTCCTACTTAGGTAACAAAGAAAACTTTTATTTTTTCATTACTATTTATCAAATAATTACAATTAATATAAATGTATACATGCATATGAAAGAATCACAGCATTAAGTGGTAATTTATTTTTTTTAATTATCATTACAGTATCGTATAACTCATTTTCTTGTTCATATCAAAGAAAAGCCTCATGTTTGTGAAATATGCAACAAAGCTTTCTCACAAAGTACTAGTTTAAAGAACATTTGCGTATTCATACAAAGGGAAAGCCTTACAGTTATGAACTATGCAACAAAGCCTTCTCCCAAAGTAGTATTTTAAAAAGACATTTGCGCATTCATACCAAATAAAAGCCTCATTTTTGTGCGAGGTGTGCATTAAAATTTTCTCTTACAATGGTGATAACATCCAGTATTCATGTCAACTGTATATTTTAATTTTATAATCTATAGATCTAACTTCTTTATATATATAAATTTACTAAAATGTACGCTGTGTTTAAAGTTTAGAATGTTTATATATATTTTTTTTAAAAAACTAGATGGTCTTTAATCATAAATCATCAGTTAAAGAAGTTTTAAGCAGGTATAAGGAAAATCCGACAAAGTGATTATAAATTTCAGCTATTTCTTTTGACAGAAGTACAACCATGGACTTAAATCTAGAAGACTAGACTTATACTTTTGACAGAATTTTTATTCAGTATTGTATTCTCGTTTATCACCTAACGCCTTTTGGGCGTGAATGGATTACTTTTTAAAAAAATAAATTTTATTGCTTTACTCGAAGGAACATTCCTCATGAGTTTTTAATTGGAGAATTGTTGTCACACGTAAAATTATTCCGTGAATTTCGATGCAATACTTGAAATAATTCTGTGTTTTACGAGTGAATTTTTAAGATGCTTTGTAAATTAAAAAAGCTGCTTTTGGGACGATTTAGGTAAATTCCATTTCAAATGACAAAATAGGATATTTTACAATAATTCTTTTAATTCGTTTTCCAAAGTGTATGTGAACGTGAAAGGATATATAATTTTCGCGATATTATACTTATATATATTTCAATTTAAATGCATACAATAGTATGGGAAAAAGACTACAACCTAAGTGTGATAAATGCTTTATTTAATAAGATGAAAGATGAAATATCTAAATTATACTAAACAGCAAAGGAGAACGTCTTTCTCCTACGTCTAAAGCTTAGCGTCCCTAACGTCCGTCTGCGTATTTTCCCGTGTGTCCTTTAGTCGGACATTCCTGACGGGGTGTGACGTCAGTGTGGACTGCTCCACCTAAGTACAGGGAGAAGGGTTGTCCATTGCACATATCCAACCCTACATCGGCCATCATGACTGGGAAGGCGACCTCGCCTGATTATTTACAATGATAAAATGTAGTAGTAAAAAGAAATATTAAAAATGTACACAGTTAAAACAGTAGATGAAAGAATTATACACAACACAAAATATCACCAAAGAAAAGTACAAAAATGCTGAAAATTTTTGCTTTAAATATTAAAAATAATACAATTATTCTTCATCGGAATTTTATATTATTGTTCATTATTTAACATAAATTATAAATGCTAATTCTGTGAGACTTAAAATTAAAATTCGCTTGAAACTAATTATAATTTGAGCGATCATTTAAAAAAAAACATTTTACATTTTTGTAAACATTGTCGCGCACTTGGCCTTACTCTCCTTTACAATACACAGCTATTATATCAAGAATATTTATTTTCTTATAAATGTACTCCTGCGAAGAGCGAGTACTTCGGCCGGTATACTTTTAATGTGTCAGTGCTGCACAGAGTATTTTATAACTAATTAATTAATACCAAATTAAGAACAAGTTTAATAAGTATTAACGACTTCCATGGGCTTGTCTTGCAAAAAAAGTTTTTATAAGGAATGCTTATGATTAGAAAGTGACCCTCTGAGTTATTTTTCTATATTTAGCAGATATCCATATTTTGTCTTCTAAGCAGTCACCGCATTTTGCAATATGTTCAATTTAAAAATTAGAGAAAAGAAAAATAACATAATAATTATCCTATTACTTAATTTATTTTTTGCTTAAAAGTAGTATTAAAAGTTTAATACTTATGTTATTAATTTGTATGGTTTATAATTAAGATCTCGTATTGTAGCTTTAGCGTCAAAGTGCATTATTATTGCATTTAGTGCATTATTAATGTATAAGGGGGGCGCAATAAAAATTGTGATTGAAAAGGGGGCGCCAGTATTGAAAGTTTGAGAAGCACTGGGTTAAGCTCTTTTTATTTAAAGGTTTTCACGAGGGCGTCACAGTCAGTAATAATTTTGAATGATGTTCCTAGTACATAGATGCGAAACTTTTAAGTGCTTCGACCACTGCAAAAGGACTTCTAGTTCAAAACTAGTGCACTTTCTTTCATGGTCTGATGTCTTTTTTGACATGTAGAATACAGGTTGAAACTGGTTTTCATGTATGGATTTTTGGAGTAGGACTGCACCCAAACCATCGATTAACGCGTCAGTGTGAATCTCAGTGGGAGAATTTTGGTAAAAAATACTTAAAACGGGTTGTTGGGAAATTAAGTATTTTAATTTTTGAAAAATGTCTATTGTTCAGCATAAAATTGGAAAAGTGAGTTTTTACGAAGGAGGCCATTCAAAGGTTTTGCTATGGTCGAATATATGAGGGTAAAACTTTCTAAAATAGCCAATAAGACCAAGAAATCGGCGAACGTCTTTAGTATTTTTAAGATCAGGATAATTAATAACAGCTTTAGTTTTTGAAGGAGAAGGAAACAATCTACCGTTTTCTATAATATGGCCAAGAAACTCAATTTTATTATGTAAAAATTGACATTTTTAAAAATTTATTTCAAGTCCGTAATCACAAACTACATCTAGAACAATTTTTAGATATTCAAGGGCTTGAGACTTATTAGCAGCGCGAATAACGACATCATCCATATAAGGGAGAACGATACTTTTCGAAATCAGATGTCGGAAAATGGCATTTATGTACCACATAAAGGTGGAAGGACAAGTACTTAGTCCAAAAGGCATTCGTCTAAATTGATACTGACCATTGTGAGTAACAAAACTAGTAAATTTACTGCTCCTTTCATTTACCGCGACATGGAAAAATCCATTTTTTAGATCTAGAAGTAGTAAAATTTTTAGCATTTTGGAGCAAATCTAAAATATCGTCAATTAAAGGAAGAGGATAGTTATCTTTAATAAGTTTGCGATTTAAGCGTCTATAATCAATGCAAACTCTTGTTTTACCGTCTTTTTTTCTTTACTACCACAACTTGACTAGCGTAAGGGGATGAACACGGCTCAACAATTCCATTTTTAACCCATTCATCAACTTGAGCGTCCACTATATCACGTTCAGCAAATGGCAAACGTCGGGGCTGATGAAATATCGGTTCGTCGTCGGTGAGAGCGATATCAAGCTCAATGTTTACAGTTTTTGTTTTTTTTAGGCGTGTATGTCGATAGCAGTTGTTCGACTTCAGCTCGATTATGTTGAGAAACATTTGGACCGATATCAAATGTGGGTGAACCGTCAGAAATCGTCATAATAAAATTTTCATTTGCATTATCAGAAGGCCTTAAAATTTGTGCAAATTTTACGCTGTAGGCGATATATTTAGATGTTCTTGTTTAATTACGTCGCAACCGATTATAAGGTCATAATTTGTACAAGAATTTGGTACAACAGAAATAGTAACAGGAAAATTTGATCATCGATAGTAATTTCAGAATCAAAAGTTCATATCACATTAATTCGCGAAAAACCAAAACCTGTTAATAATGTGTTCGTTTGTTTCAGTGGCGGTGCATCTATATTTATGTAAGTAGAATTTCTTAATAGTGTTAAATTGCTGCCTGTGTCTACTAACCCGTTAAGTGTACGCCCAAAATTGTTACGTCTTTACACATATTAATAGGAGAAGGCAATTCATGCACAGCATTTACACCAGAAGGTGGTGTAGAAGTGTTATTTAAATTAGCTCGTCGGCATTCAAATGATTTGTGACCATAAAGATTACATGAGAGGCATCTGGGGCCACGTGAATGATTAGGACAAGATTTTGATAGATGACCTATATCATTACAATTAAAACAACGTTGGGGATTTCTAGCTGCGTCGGAAGCGTTAAATTTTGTGGGTTTTCTTTGGAAGCTTTGTTGTTTAAAATCGCGTCCTCGGCGTTCATATGAATGACGAAAATTCGGTGAATTAGAGTTATGTATTCCCATGATTTTAATGACAGTTTCATAGGTACGTAATTTCTGCTTAAATTCGGAAAATGAGTTTGCACCATAGAGGATTATTTTATCTGAACGAGGCCCATCAATTCCATTAATGACGTACTGGATAATTGATGCTTCGTCAATTTTTGAATAACATCTATTTGCTAATTCACGCATGGAATTAAAATATTGCATTAAAGTCTCGGTTTTATACATTTTCCTTTTTTCTAATTGGCGGTGAATTTCTATGGAAGTAACTGAATCCGAAAATTCTTCTATTAAAGCTTTTTTGAATGACTCGTATGTATTTAAATTTCTTTGTGAAAAAGAAATGATTTAGCAGTTCCACATACTAGACGTTTCGCGAAAGTTAATTTTTGAGAAGAACTGATAGCTGGGAATAAATCAAAATTTTTTCTTCAACATCGCGAAAGAAACTATTTACAGAATAGAAGTCTTCACTGGTAAATTTTCTACTAGTCGCCGAAATATCCCTCAATAAAGTCCAAAACTGGATATTCAGCTCTGTAAGGAAGCATCGTTTAAATAGGGAGGAAAAGTATTTTGTGTACAAAGAGATTAAACGTTTTGATGTGCCGGCATGAAAGAATAACCTTGAACGCTGGGTAGGGGTGCATTACTGACCGGATGTTGAAAAGGGGAGTGCTGGTCTGTCCCTTCCGATGAAAAAATTCATATCTAACGTGATTCGTTTTTGAAACGTGTATTTTGAAACTACGTTTTCGCCTTCAGAAAAGGATGCCTCGAATTATTTAATGTTAGTTGGAATTCATCTAAGTTCGTCAAAGCTTTAAATATACTATTGCATAAATTTTGCTGATTTGTTTCTACGTCTAAATGCAATAAATTAGCGACTGAGATAAAATCAGGCAATGAGAATTCGGTTAAAATTTTTTTTTCTTTGTGTTCTTCAACTCTAAACTCTTTAGGGGAATGTAGAAAAATTTCTTATTTTATTTCGCGAAGAAAGGTCAAATACCGTGAATCCTAATATAGAATTTAATGTTTTTACAGCACGAGTTGTACCACATTTCAAAACGAATTAGCAATTATATGAATATCGCTTAATTTAATATTTTTACAGGACATCTTAATATACAAAATTTATCACTTTGAGATTTTATAGACGGTGCAAGGTTGTAATCAAAATTTCCTTTCACACTCTGAGTTAAAACTACTAAATACAGTAATTTTAAAGCCAAAATAAACAAACAAAAAATACGTTTAACCCTCTAACTGGACACCTTCCTCCTGAAAAGTTATTCCGCGAAAGCGTTTAACTCTTATTTTGCGATTCCCTTCAAAAGGCAACATACTTTTTCCTTTCCCCTTTTAGAACTTGGGAGGTCCAACGGGAAAAATTTTATTACCCAGTTCGGTCGCTTTGAAAAGTAAGAACCAAGAGATCAATCGTTTACAGCTAGCTGTTAAGTTGCCTTGGGCAATCTTCTTTGAAAGCGTAGATATCCTCTCTTGATCAATCCTCTTTGAAAAGATACGGTGTTTCTTTCTCCTATATGTTCAGTCACAGTAAAATTAAAAACGAAATGAAAGGTAAAAAAAAAAAAGGAAAAAATGAAATAAATAGTATGTTAGAAGTTGAAAAATAATTATATTTTCTTCAAAGAAAATTTATTTTTCTGTCATTTTTAAAAATTAAAATATATATATATATATATATATATATATATTTGGTATTGCGATTTGAACCAGAAAAAGCATCCTGTATTCATTTCTGAATATGAGAGTAAGAAAACGCGCTCACTTTCCTGTTTTTAAAAAAGTTATGAGGTAAAAAGAGTAAAGGCCCTATCTTTTTTTTTAAACAATAAGACAATTAATGGTGCATATGTTTATGAAATAAAACAGATCTTTCTCTATTCAATTATATTTTAAATTTAGATAAAAAATGATTTCAATACTTTAAATTTATTTAAATTTAAATCATATAAATGATATTTTTATGTTAACTGAATATTTTTCGGAAAAAATCTAAATTTTCATTCCTATAGTGCTCTTCTTTTCGAACTCCTTGTATTAAATAAAAATATATTTTCTACATCGGCATTTGTGATGGACATAACACACATTCAGTCAATAATTTTTAATTTTAATGGGGGATATACTTCTTCAAATGCGCATGACAGTACTTCTAACCATTTTCTACTCAAGTTAAATTTCTCATCTTTCTGTTTCTTTTATTACAAGGAAAAATGTCACACATCAATAACTACATTTTCACACAATTCAGTCATTGCAAATTCTATTGTGAGAAAAGTTCTCCCTAATTAATCTTGTCTTTCAAAAAACAGTACACTTAAAACAATTTTGTTCAATGAAGTTAACCGACAGTTCCACAATGTATTCATACCAAATTTTAAAAACAAATTTAACACTTGGAAATGTATCCTGTATTAAATTTTTCAGTATACACAAATATTTCCTGCTGTAGAGAAGATATATTATGAGAAAAGGTGTGCGGTTGTGAAAGAATGTTTTCGTACGTGTAGACTATTTTTGAAAATTTAAATATCACTGAAGCTGATCATATTCACTGCAAATGAGCCTTATTTTAATGTGTGCTGGTATTTAAATCCTAAAACACTTTACAATATTAAACAGCCTATGGGTTTATACTCAATATCAAACTATTCGCAAAATGGCTTACAACTTCTATACAAATTGTAAAGAAACTGAAATATATAAATATATCTTACTGCAGTCAAAAATATTCATAATATGTAAGTATCCTGTTTCTCCACTTATTTCTGTACATTTTAAAAACTGTAGCTGAATGCAATTTTTTATATTTATAAACGAGGCATAACAGCTCACACAGTCGTAAAAATGTCCTTATCATTTTTAAATATACTAATATAAAACGTATATGGATTGTAAGATCAGTTGTAAAATCCTAAAAGCTTTTAGAGGAGCTAAAAACATGTAATTTTGGACTGATCAAATTTTTAATATAATACACAAATATACATGTTATTAAGCAAATACATTTGAAAAATCAAACTTCCTTCTGAAATAAACGTAATTGAAAGAAAAATGTTTAATTGCAAATGAGTGAAAAAACATGTTTATCTAAGGGGTATCCCCAAAGTGAGGTAATCCTCAAACTTAAGACTCAAACTCAGAAGCACAACAATCCATGAGGGCCAGGAACTACTGTGCCCATCATAATACACGTGACCATTGGACGCTGAGGTGCATGAACAGATGTCCCGATTTGGTGGTCTGTCTGAAGAGAGACCTTCATTGTTTAAGACCCGAAGCAAGCTTGGTATTCATTTATCGACCCAATGTAGCGGGGATGAAAGGCAGAGTCGACCTTGCGCAGCCCGTTAATAGAACCCCAGACCTGTGGTGTGGAAGCACTATACACTTCCACTCAATCCTATTCGGTGAAAAATAAAATTTAATGTTAGAATCTTATATAAATCCCTAATGAATGAAGGAGTCCAAACTTTTTTTTCATGTAAACTGTTTAGACGGAAATGGTTAATTATGAACATTTCACAAGTTGCATAAATTAAAATTAACCGTTATAGTTTACATAAATTTTTAAGGGTGCAAAAGGTGTATTTCGGCTGCACGAATTAATTTTAAAAGGAATACGGTTATGAAAAAGTAGTACAAATCTATCTAAAGTAAGGTTGGTTACCTTACATATTGTCAAACACAACAATGCATTGAAAGCCAATTCCACAATTCGTTGTTATAAAAATGTATGGAAAATTACAAGATTTATTTTTGCATTTGTAATTTATATATATATATATATAATTTCAACCGAATTGTATGAAATCTTCGAAATATATTAAATGAATGATTGAATATTAACGTCGCACTGTTCAGCTATACGAGGGCTTTTGGCAACGGACCACGTAATTTTGAACCATGGTCAAGTGACGTGGACGACACCTGAGCTGGCACCCCCTCTCCTAACTACCCCACCACACCAACGGGAGGATGTTTCAGCTCTCGACAGATTTAACGTGCATCGCTGCCCTACACGGCGGGTCTTTAGTGGTACTGGGATCGAACTCGTGACAAAGCAAGCCACGTTCCGATACCTATACCATTCGGCTACCGCGGCCGAAATATATTAAAAGATACCAAAGAAGCTATATAATAAAATTTGAAATTTTTATTATACTCAAACAATTGCTAAAACTTATGGTAAATAATTTTTAACTGCGCGATGCATTTTTTTCGAAATTTCAAATGGAATTTCTAACATAAAATTTCTAGCTTTATATAAGGTCGAGATTTCAAAACATATCCAGATTTTAATTACTTATTCAGTGAGCCTTTAAAAAAGATAAATGTTGAGGTATTTTGTATCAATAGATATTTTTGAACAATATATAATTCGAATGTTTTTCAATAGCTCGAATTTAAAATTGATTTTTATGTTTATTTATATGCATAAATGTCTACTGTAAATGTTTCCGTATATTTTTGATTACCATTTATTCAAACATTCAAGTTATAAAAAATGTGTGAAAATCTTCGTTCATGTTGTCTTTGATGTAAACTGAAGTTCAAGCACTTAAAATTCAAATATAATTCGGTGTATTTTAACAATATATGACCAGGCACTGTACTTAAACTTCCCTGAACACTTGGGCTTTGAAATCTAAAAAAAAAAAAAAAAAAAAAAAAAAAAAACTAATAAATCTTTAATTAGTTTTTTTTTTTTCGTTATTATTTTTATCAAAGTGTAAGAAAATGTTTCAAATGATTTGATGAAGTTTAAATTTATTCATTTTTAGTTGTTGGAAAATTGAAAAGGTTCCAAATTTTAAAGAGTTTGATGTTTTATTAATTTTTTCGGTATCTTATAATAAAAGAATCATGTTTCAAAAACTGAAAGCTTTGAATAAGAAAAATGAAGCGAAAGAAAATATACTTAAAAAAGATAATTTGTCTAACTATATAAAATAGCAGATTGCCCTGACACGGCCCAACTTGTTACAGTTTGAAATTAATATGAAACCAAAGGGAATTGTAACATATTTTACTTATGCGTTGGGACTTTAAGAAACTTTTAAAATTCAAGCTAGCAAAGAAACACACACTTCTTGGGTTGTAAAGAAATTTCTCCCCGATTTTTTACGATTGGGGGGGTCAAACAAGGGGTTCCCTGCGAGCCATAAAACTCCTGCTGTGTTGCTTCCTCCGTCCCTCATTATCTTTCAAGATGTTAAACCTTAAAAGGGGAAAGGATTTCAGAAAATTGCGGCTAATCCGCTTTTTGAAAACGTTACTTGAAGGCAGAAAAATCCGTTCAGTCCATTTTCGAAGCCTCTCTAGTAGGGCGGAAAAATCCGTTCTGTCCACTTGGAGGGTTAATTAAATTTTGCCTACCTGGGGTTAGGAAGCAGTTAGTACATTAAATCCAGAACCAGTTGAGGCACTATAGGAATCCAAGAAAAATAAAGTCCAACAGCAACAAGTCGTTTTTACGCTTTTTGCAATGTAGCGTCCATTGAAGAAAAATATTAACGCGTCTTAAAAATTTTCTCTCGTCTAGAGGAGATTTTCCTTAATATGCAGGAGAAAGTTCGAGTCCTTAAAATATGGGAAAATGACTACAACCTAAGGATGATAAATGCTTTATTTAATAAGACGAATGATGAAATATCTAAATTATACTAAACAGCAAAGGAGAACGTCTTTCTCCTACGTCTAAATCTTAGTGTCACTAACGTCTGTCTGCGTATTTTCCCGTGTGTCCTTTAGTCGGACATTCCCGACGGGGTGGGACGTCAGTGTGGACTGCTCCAACCTAAGTAGAGGGGAGGGGTTGTCCATTGCACATATCCAACCCTACAATAGTAAATTTCCATCCTGTTATATAAACGAACATTAAATATATATAACAGTAATATGCGTCTCAAACCTAAATAAATAGAAATGTAAAAATTTAAATTACAAGCTTGAATTTATAGACTATCAAATACTTTCTTATGCCAACATATTTCACAAATACAATTACTTTTTTTCGTCTTTAAACAACCTGTTTTAAATGTAAACCATTGGGATTTCGTGGAAATTTAGAATGGGTTTTTATATTAAAAACTTATATAATTTTTTTTTTGTCAGAGTATAATAATTTAATAGATTTTGCTCTGGAAATATCCCTTCCTTCTGGTATGTTTAATCTGGATCATTTTGTTAAGTTTTTTATAGAAAAATTATATCTGATTTTTTCTCTATTTTTTGAATTTTTTTAAAAATTGTAAAGTTGTTACAAAAAGCACGGTTTTAATTTTATTCGTCTTCCTGATTAAAAGAATTTAAAAAAAAAGAAAATAAATAAACATGTTAATTTAGTACTTTTTTACAGTTGACCTTTAAATACGAACATTGCATTATTATTATTTAGGAAGTTTTACAATTTTGTGTTCGAGAAATATCGTAGAACTTTCTTTTCGAGGAATTCGTTTTAAGTAGAAATTTAGATTTAGGCAATGGATGCGTTATAATTTTTAGGTGAACTGGGACATTCCATTTCTTCTTTTTTTTTCATGGAATGAAGAACAAAAATTACCCACTATAAATGTAATTAATATAATATTTATCCCTTAACTTCAAAAAATTGGAAAAGTGCACCAAAATTTTCATTTTGGTTTATTTTCTTTTACACAAATTCATAAAAAAGAAACGTTTTTTCATGAAAACTAAAATTGTTTTATGTGTATTTAGAGATATACTTTGGGGTATTAAAAGGTTCATAAACAATATTAATAATTTTTTAGATGGTAAATTGCATAAGCTGGGTTTTTTTTCCTTTCGTATCCAAGAATGGTTTGGGTATAATTTGACTTATATTCTCAATAACGACTACAAATAGCTTGTATTATTAATATATAATAACGTTTCATTTAATATTTTTTGAAATATGGGATTGAAGATATTTATCTAACAGTGAGAAACAATTATCGATATATTGAAAGTTAAATAGGTTTAAACATTAAAAATGTCTGATTTACACATTGAACATTTTTCATCTCTAAGCAAATCTTAAAAATATTCTTGCATCGTTTTGAATTGAATGAAAACTTTTTTGCCAAAGAAAAATTTATTATTTATTTCAGATTTATTTACTTAAATATTTAAAATGACTACATTAAATAAATATGCTCTTGGTAGAACGTTCTGATATTCTATTGTTTCCTTTATACCAGGTTTAAAACATAGAAACCATTTACATTATTATGATCTTATTAAACTTTGTATTAGAAACAGAATAAGGCTCTGAGCGACTATACATAAACAGAGTCCTTCGAATGTGTGTCTTTCTAAAATGTATTTTAAGCTTATTTTTCTGGGAAAATTAAGGATTTGATATATTTAAAAATCATTAAAAATGAGTGTTTCTTCTAATTAGTTTATCTGGATTCTAAGCAATTTTATTTCACATGCTGCAGCTTAGATCCACTCCAATTCTACATGTTTGATTGAAGCTAATATCATTTATTCTCAATTCCAGTTTTGTGTTTGCGCGGATTCTATTTTTCTCTGGGTGAACCATATCTCTATGTTCTTCGTTCATAGATAAGTCTTAGTCCCGATAACAGAATAAATTTCTCCAACAAAACATTCTATCTTGTTAAGCAAGTTTTCGGGATACCGGTATTTTCACTTTGGGAACTATTTTACACATTTTGGATTGATTTACCCGAACGAATGGAGGCTTACCCAAAACCTGAAAAAGAGTAAAAAAAAAAAAACTCCTTCAAATGTTCAATTCCAGATGTACCAGAGAGAGAAAAATATTTGTGTTCCTACAAAAGGACTCGAATAGTATACATTCGCCGAGGGTTAATTGCCGATAAGAAACTAGATGCGAAACCCTTTTCTGGAATATAGGAAATGTTTCACGGGGTGGAGGAGCGCGGAACTATAAGAGTACGCTACGAACTATAAGAGTACAGCTATACGCGTAATTACAGTACATGCATTGAAGTTATTAAAAGGTTGGTTACTTCATTATAGTCCAAATTCTGTTGTTTGTGAAGGTGGAGATTACATCTGTCCTATTCGAAGGTTGGCATCGGACTTACTTCTGCCGTTACATAGGTCTCGGGATCGTAGCGGTCTGCCTCTTTATCCTTAAATTTCATCCCGCTCCTTGGGAGAGTAGGGGGTTCTCATGATGTCAAAGGTTGTCGGGGTGATGACCTAATACAAAACCTCGCAATATTTCAAGAATGCACGCGTGCATAAGAACGCGGTTATCCTATCCGCAAAAATAACCGACTTTTCAGCTGTGTGACGGTACATTGCTCTAAAAATCCGCATGTGACCCTGTTTTTACGTGAGGGGCAGCATGGAAAAATAAGGTTGCTTTAAGATGAGATGGAGCATTACTTAAGGTTTCATTCATCTTCAAATTGTGTTCCCCGGAGCCCTAGATTTCCAAGAAGCATACCTAGGGCTTCCACAGAACTCAATAAAAATCGGAAAAATTACAGATGTGTTTGCAGAATGGTTTCACGTTCTGTATGTAGCTTGTATTGTTACAAGTATCTAAAGCTCATACTATTCAGTAAAATTGAAAACTTTATTTATACATATTACTTTATTTTGCATTACTTTTTAATATTTATTATGATGTAATAAAATAATATTAAACTAGGTTGGGAATATTCTATTGTCTACTATACGGGATTCCACGAAATAGTTTATTACTATCCTTGCAAAACTAGTTTTCTAATAAAATGTGCATTTTCTTACATTTTTGAATAAAACATCTGTAATAAAGTAGAAAGTAGAGAAAACAACTAAATTCTCAACATATCAACAGAATCAAGTTTAAAATCTAAATTTAAGCATGGCCAGGTCCTAAATATTAGATTGCAAATTCATACAAAATACGCAGGATTTCTCACACAGCTATAAACACTTTATTGCTATTAGGAACAACGTATTTTTAAGTGAAAATATTTCTCAAGAGCAGTGGCTGCAAAATAAAAATAAAAAAACATATCAAACTCAGAATATGTAATGCGACTTCGGATAATCTCAATAGCTTAGGCTTTTACATTTTGTGTGCAAAAATGCGATCACATTCCTAGCTACTAAATAAAATGCATGAATATAGACACTTGGATCCCAAATCAATATTATTAATGAGTAAATTATATTAAGATTAGATTAAAAAAATTTAATAATAAAAAAACAACTTTAAGGCAAAATTGAAATTCCTTTATCAAGTTACTCCCCTTCAAGTGTGATGCATTCAGGCTAGAGATCTTTTTATTTATTTAATACCTTTTTTGTAGCACGACTTGTTTTTGCTCAAAATAGGCTTCTTCATTTGAGAGCCAAAAACCTCTTTTTAGAACATTCTTTTAAGGTTTGCAAATAGCGAGTGGTCACTGGGGCAAGAACTGCAATGTACGGTTGGTGAGAAAGTAATTCGAAGCGTAATTCATTCAATTCAAACATTATTTTCTTGGACTTGTGGCATGGAGCCTTGTCTCTGTGAAACTGCATTTTTTTTTTTACATTTAAAGACGTTTTTCTCTTATTTTTTATGCACAAACAGAGGTCCGAGGTCCGGAACCCTCCCCCATAATCTTTTATTTTTTTCCAATTGATTATATTTCTATGTATATAGTACACAAAAAATTAACTAAGCATTTGTTAGTCATAATTAATTTTTAATTAATGCTAATTATTTATTCAATAATTTATTTTTTACTGCCTTTTGCTCTCGAAAATCGAAAAATCGCAAGAATATGCTGGGGAGGGTATTGGAGAATGACACGAGAATGGTGGGACTTTCGACCCCGGTCCCCCCCCGTGAAGAGTTCCTGTGTAGGCCACTGGCCACAATTATTTGAAAGGATATATACAAATATCAACTTTATCTGTAAAATAACATATCCATCATGATATTTTTTTTTAAATTTTATTTACATCAACAAAGCGTTGGTGAGTGGCAGGTCACAAATATTTATTCAATATCGTGTATTGACTTTTATTTTTAAAATGCCGCTTTCTTTACTTTATTGAATTTATTGCTCTGATTCTCACGACCGAGCTAATTGGATGTAAGCCATAACTAATTTAACGAATGAAATCATAGTTTGTGTCCTTTACTTTAAAAGTTCCGCCCTCAATAACGGATTTAATTATTTTATAGCTTAAATTGTGCAAGAAAGTATTGATTGGGAGTAAATCACCTTAATATAATGGTAGATTTTGTTTTGGTGAAATATATATATATATATATATTGTCGAATCCGGCACTTCGCCGCCAAATTTTGAAAAATTGCCAATTGGGCGTGTTTTTGCGTGTTGTGTTTCGGAGTTGCAACCCTACCACAACACCCAACGCCGGAGCGCGAAATTCCAGATGACGGAAGGAAAATCAGTTTAGAAACTGAAAATCGCTGCAAAAATCAAATCAGGCATTTAAAAATGGAAATAATTTCACTTACCTTTAAAAATACTGCTTTTCCCGATATTTATAATGACGATGAGTTGCCTACTGAAATTATACCAGTGTGCTACTGCATTTTACTGAGAGCACCTTCCAAAACAGTTTTATTTTTGCATCACTAACAAAACGGTGCACGCGAATCCATATTACTCAATTCCAACCAAAACCCTTTCTTTACACTTCTAAACACATGATGGGCATCCTCTTTCACACTGTACTGAATTTTGCAGCACCATTCAAAAACCATCATTCACTTTCTTACCCATTCTCTTTCTCTCAAATCCATACTTTTTCCACATTTTGGACATACATACGATGATTCAATCAAACCTTCTTTCATGCAGCATTCTAAAACAGCTTTCTTCCTAGCACAGGCAACATGGCAAAAAAAAAAAAAAAAAAAAACCTTTAACAATAGTAATCGTAATTTTTCATGCATTCATTCAAATTAATCCTAACAGCATCGCTGGACATCATGGCAATCTTTTGAAATTTATATGTGGAGAAAGAAATAAAAATATTACCTGCAAAAAGTAATTCCCAAAACGAAGCCGAACAGCTGACCCAACCAGAGCAAATAAAATAACCGTTTCCTGTGTAACGGATTTTTAAAGGAAAAAAAAAGCTTTCTGCTCATGCGCGAGAAAGACCGTTGAAGAATTAAACTGTTAAAATAAAAAAAAAAAAAAAAAACGAATTACAAATGCGCTAACTTGCCGCGATATCCTTAAAACTGTTAAAATTAAAGAAATCTGCGCATGCGCTCAATTTTACGTAAAAAGCGACTTCTCCACTGGAAAACGAATTCAGAAGGGTTACCAAATTTGGCGAGAAAACAGTTAGCGCGATAAGTGCCCGATTCGACAAATCAACCATCGTTTTTATTTTTGACGTACCGCCTTCTTTGCTTAAATTTAATTGCTCCGATTCTAATAGAAGCGCTGATTGGATGGAAGTTTCATAAAATATAACCAATAGTCATTTTATTCGGCCTTTATTTTTAAATTACCGCCTTCTCTTAGACGATCTTGCGAGTTTATTGATCAGATTCAAATCACAATTCTCATTAAACGTAAGACATAATTATTTTAACCAATATTGTCATAAATTGATTTTAATTTTTTTACTGTAGTACCTTTTTTAAAGCATTAGATAAATTTTATTGCTCTGTTCGATTAAAAATGCTGATTGGAGATATATGGTACAATTAATTTAATCAATCTAATTATAGTTGGACTTTCAAACTTTAAGTACCAACTTTTCTTTCGAGGAGTTACTAATTTATATATTTCAGATTTAAATGAATGTGGAGGTTCGTCATAACATTTTACCCTATGTTGCTTTTTTCAAGCCAAGTTATTTACACCATGAATCATTTGCATTGCACTTGAAAAACAAACGCAAGTTACATCGATTATGTAGTATTCTATTATACTTTAAAAAGGATTTTTACGAATATCTTAAATAAAATATATTACTAGTAAACCAACTGCAAAAAGGAAAATGATGTAAAACAAATATAAGAGTATTTGTTTATGTGCACTAAAATAAGATTACTATTGCACAGAAATAAGAAAATAAAATTTCTGTGAACGTAATTTCAGTACAAAATCATTTTTTTTCAAATCGGCAAAAATAAATAAATAAAAATGAAACAAAGAAATAAAATTAGAGAATGAGTAAATGTTAACGCCGCACTGTTCATGTATATACCCTAGGGCATTTTCGACGGACCTCGTCATTTTTAACTGTGGTCAAGTGACGAGGACGACATCCGAGATCTCAACATATTTTAACGTGCATTGCTCCCCTACAAGGTGGGCCTTCAGTGGTCCTAGGCTCGAATTCACAACGCGCCAGCCACGAGTCCATTACCTTGTCTTCTATGCTACCTTGTCACATAAAAATTAGAGAATTAAACAATAAGTTGAAGGTTTTTTCGTATTATTCTCTGTCTTTATCTCTCTACCCTTAAATTATTAACTAAACCTTTACTAATATCACGCTTAGAAATACGAATATAATTGAATTGATCTTATATTTTTGAATGATTTCAACTCGAAATTTTTAACCTGAATTACATATGAGCTGGTTAAGTATTCATGAGAATTGTCCTCTTAAAAATAAATTAATCTACAAAAAGTAAACTTCAGATACTTCGATAAAATATGCAGATCACAATCATGATCCAAATAGTTTTCAACTATCATTTTATGCACTCAACAAATTATATTCAACAAACTCCTCGAGGTATTTCTAGCTGGAGCCCGATTAGAGAGATTCATGTGACAGACCTGCACAGCAGATTGCTTTGTTTCGTTAAGGTATCCGACTACGTTTGAAAAGTGAATTTGCAAAAGCGTATAAATGAATAATATTTATGATATTTATGATATTAACATGCATCGCTGCCCTACACACAGCGGATTAAATATACCAAAAAACTTAATTTTACATTCACAAAACATCCTAAAGTTTCAATCATAAAATAAAGAAATATTTCATGTATTGCATCGAAATCAGAGATTAAATGAATTGTGCGACTAAAGTGCTCGAGTTAAAAATTCACAAAAAATGTTTCTTCCAGTGCAACAATAAAATTTATTTTGTCAAAAATAATACATTCATGTCCTAAAATTAGTTATTAAATGCATGATAATACAATGCTGAAATAAAATCACCAAGAAAAGTATAAGTCTAATCTTCTAGGATTAAGTCCATGTTCGCACTTTTGACAAAATAAATAGCTCAAAATTATAATCAATATGTCGGCTTTTCCATATACCTGATTTTACTTCTAAATATGAAACTGATGATTTAGTAATGAAGAACTTTAAAATTTTTATAAAAATATAAACATTCTCGACTTCAAACAGAGCGTACACATTTTTAATAAATTTCTATCTTTAAAAGTAGTTTGATCTGAATATCCTAAAATTAAGATTTGCGGTTGACATGAATACTCGAATGTTGTCACCATTGTGGGAGAAAATTTTATTGCACACCTTACAAACATGAGGCTTTTATTTAGTATGAATACGCAAATGTGTTTTTAAAATACTACTTTGGGAGAAAGCTTTGTTGCATATTTCACAACTGTAAGGCTTTTCCTTGGTATGAATACGTAGATGTTTTCTTAAATTGCTACTATCATAAAAACGCTTGTTGCACAGTTCACAAATGTGAGGCTTTTCCTTGGTATGAATGAGAAAATGATTTTTCAAATGTCCAATTTGAGAGAAAGATTTATAGCACACTTCACAAACATAAGGCTTTTCTTTGGTATGAACACGCAAATGTTTCTTTAAAGTATCACTTCGTGAAAAGCTTTGTTGCAAATTTCACAACTGTGAGGCTTTTCCTTCGTATGAATGCGCAAATGCGCTCTTAAATTGCCTTTTTCCAGAGAAATGCTTGTTGCAGATTTCACAACTGTAAAACTGGCTTTTCCTTGGTATGAATACGCAAATGTGTTTTTAAAGTACTAATTTGAGAGAAAGCTTTGTTGCATATTTCACAACTGTAAGGCTTTTCCTTGGTATGAATACGTAGATGCCTCTTTAAAGTATAACTTCGAGAGAAAGTCATGTTGCAAATTTCACAAGTTTGCGATTTTTTATTGGTATGAGTTGTTAAATGTGTTTTCAAATCACTGTCGCATGAGAATATCAGCTTGCAAATATCACAAACAAAAAAGCTTTTCGGTGCTATGAAGGCGCAGATGTGCTCTCAAGTCAACATCTTGATGGAAAGTCATATGGCATTTTCACAAAATTGAGGTTTATTGTCGGAAATAATATCCACATGTTGATTCAAAATATCCTTTCGAGGAATTGCCATGTTGCTAATTTTAAAATGAAAGTTTCACCTCTAGTTCTATTTGGAAAATACTTATTTATAAATCGATGAAACAAATGACAGGTTATACTACTTAACATGAATAGTGCTTTATAAATATATTTTCATGATAACACGCTTCCTTTCAACGTATTACTAAAATCGAAATCACAATTTTTACTACCTCTTGATACTAAAACAAAAAAAAGAGAAATCATGAATGTTACAGCATTAAATGAAGTTAAGACGTGTCATACTTTTTCTCTCTTCAGTTAGCTCGAAAAATTGAGTCTTTTTAATGGCATGTGCGTAAAAGCACAATCAATATCTAAAGTATATTTTCTTTAATACAGAAAATTATTCACTATTAGATTTGCCTTGATTTTTAAAGGTATCACCTTTAGAAGCAACACGAGGGCTTTTACTGATGAATCTCGTAATTTCGACACGCATTCGTGACGAGGACCACACCTGAGCTGGCACCCATCTTTTCACGCCAATCCGGCGGGAGAAATTTCATTTCCGACAGATTTCACGTGCATCAGCTATTTTACATGGCGGGTCATAAGTGGCCCTTGTCACGAACTCATGGCACGCCGGACACAAGCATGACCACTAAGATACCGTAACCACATATGATTTAAAATGAAATGGGAGTGAGGTTTTTAACTATATTGTTGTTTTAAAAACAAAAATAAATCTCTACACAGACACCAATATCGATTACATCCTTTCCATGATTAAAAGAATAAATCCAGTTAGTCGTGTATTGTTTCGTTAACGTTAATTAAGCAGAACAAATCAATTAAATAAAACTTCCTCGAAACTGAGGGCGTCCAATCCTGCATGAATATCTTCGAGAAACTTCCACTTTAATGCATGCTGGGAAAGTCTATCTCCAACGAACATTCAAAATCGATTAGCACAATTGTTTAATAGTCAAAGAAACATGTGCAATGTAATCATTAATCGTTAACTTTCTCCATGCTTCCACAATAGTCAAATTTCTTTATGTGTTTACATAAAACATTTGCATTATGTGGTGCGTTATCAATGCTGCTATAATACCCTGATAATAAAGGCAATTTCAAGATTGAATTTTTAATAAAAATTAACTTGAAAATCAACTTTTAGAAATTTATTGAAATTATTTATTACGTATTACAATTTGAACCTTTAATACAAAATGTAATTATACTGAAGAACGATATGCTATTGAGTACAACAAAATGAAGGAAAAATAGATTAAAAAATCAGGTGTTCTCCAAAACTCTAGAATATAAAGTAAAAAAGCCAGGAAGTGTAGATCAAGTCACTCACATATATGTGGGCATAAATCGACCGTCTTCAGATTAAGAGGTCTCAGGGGTGTTAAATTTCTCTAGAGGTCTGAAAATTTAAACGATTTTCAAACGGGTATAATTCTTTTAAATTTAAATTAAATGAATCGAATCTTTTATACATTATTTATAAAAGAATAGAGCTTCAGAAAAGTATAAATTTTTAAAATATAATATTTTTAAAGATTATATATAAGCATATGAAAAATTATAATAAATATTAAGTATTTCTTGCGCTGCGTACTCTATTTTCTAAATTAGTAGCCCCTATGATGTATAAAACTTTATGGAATTATAAAATACATCATACTTTTTAAACCCTACCTAAGTTTAATATTATACATCTTTTGTATTTCAAAATATTTGTAAAAAATTGTTATTTTTTAAATATTTTTTAAAAATGTGTTTTTTTATTTAATAAAATATGTAGGTTATTATTCTAGTTATATAAAAGTAGCTACAGTATAATAAGAATACTATTATGTTTATAAATCAACTTATAGCTAGTGTTTAAAGCTACTACTTTAGAAAATAGCATGCGCGACGTAAAACTTAATAAATATTTCTTATAGAAAAGTTTCTTATTTTCATATGCTTATAATTTTTAAAATTATAATATTTTAAAAAGTTTATTCTATTCTGAAGCCCCATCCCTTCGTAAATAATGTGTACAACATTCGAATTATTTATATTACATTTAAAAGAATTAGACCTGTTTAAAACTCGTTTATACAATCTGACATCTAGAGAAATTTAACACCCCTGAAATACCTTAAAATTAAAATGGAAAAAAAGAGTAATTAGTGCTAGAATAAAGGTTTGTGTAAAAAAGTATATTTGTGAGCCATGTCATTTCCAAATTGGGTAAAAAAAAAGTTGGGTGTTTTGTATTGGGTGAACACAGTAGGCTGCTGATGACTAAAAAATGTCAACGAGGAACGGCTTCAAGCATGACTTTATGCAAAGCAATGACATGATTACAATCACTTTGCATTCGGAACAATCCGGCTGAGGATTATAGTTTAAGACAGGATATTCCCATCGGCAAAATGACTGAAGTGTGTCTTAACTGCAAGGCTCAGAAATTTAATGGAGAAACAAAAGGGATGTGTGTTGTACCTTTAGAGAAATTAAAGTGCCTCAACTTTCAGAATGCCCAGAGACATTAAAAACTTTGCTTGTCAGATATACTGAGGAATAAAAGCATTTCCTCTCTAACATCAGGAAATACAGTTTAAGTTTCTAATAAATATCGTTTGGAATAGAAATTTAATATTTCGTGCCAACTTTCAAAATGAAAGTATACATTTATCATAAAGCAGGTTCTCTGCTTTTATTCACAGATAGTCAGCATAAATTCCTACAAATGTACTTTCGGGGTTAGAAGGATGAACTGAATGGATTCTGTTTAATTTCTAATGGCATCAAAAGGTCCATTTTTTCTAAACTGCAAACGTTTCTTCAACGAAAAAAAACAAACAATTTTATTGCGTTTAAGCATCAATTAATTTTAGTTTCATAATATCAGGAAAAAAATTAACTGGAATGAGTCATGTATTCCATTAACAACTGAAATCTGTTTCGTAAGGTTTTGTTTATGATTATTTATACATATTTTTTTTAGAAAAAGAATAGTACTTTAATTGCAAATGCAAAAAATCGTACTTAAGTGCAAATGGTTAAAAATATTAGAAATGTGTGCTTTCTCATTCCTTTCTTTTACCGTACTGAGCCACAGGAAAGCGTGGCAGGGCACAGCTAGCGTATATAGATAGATAGATAGATAGACAGATAGATAGATAGATAGATAGATAGATAGATAGATAGATAGATAGATAGATAGATTGTGAACTAATAGCAGTAACTGAAAAAGATACATGGAATCATTTACTTGCTTAAGCTAGATTTTAAAAGGCTACGACGGCCTTATTTATGATGTAACATGTTAATTGTAATTGATTTTACATTATTAAAAATGGAGAAATATGTTGCCAACTTTAAATAATTCACCTTTAAAAAAAAAAATCTCAAAACTCTTTAAATGAAACGAACAATTTTAGATTAAATTTGTTTACTATTAGAATTTTCTCAAAAGCTCCAATTGAAATCAGGCTGCCTGGATATTGAATCCGGATTCAACACATTTATAACACAGTTGTGGTCTATATTGTGTGTCAAATGGAAAACAGTTCTGACAGATGCATTTGTTTCTTCCATCCAAAACAATACATTTTGTTCCGTACAAATTCATATAGCTTCTCAATATTTACCAGGTTTAGTCTACATTGAAACCTTAAGTAATACGCCATCTAATCCTATATTGTAGCCTTATTATTCGATATTGCCCCTCACATAAAATCTGAGTCGCCTGCGAATTTTGATAGCGGCTTCGATATTACGAGCTCTGTGTCTTGCCCTTTTGGGCACCTCCACCCCATTTCCGTGGAACACTTCGGAGATCCTATATTCCAGAAAAAGACTTTCTCTCCTGTTTTTTTTTTTTTATCAGCATTTAATCTTCAGGGAAGGCATTCTTTCGAGTCTTTCTTGAAAAAAATATTTTTTGCGAAATACTGTTCTCTGAAATGTACCTATATCAGGAATTGACATTTAAAGGGGAGTTTTCTCACTCTTTTTCAATTTTTTCTTTAAGACTTAAGCTATCAAGATGTAAAAAGTCAGTATCCGGGAAACATGTTTAACGAGATAGAGTGTTGTGTTTGAGGAATTAATTCTGTTATCGGCCAGACTTATGTATGGGAGATGAACGTTGAGAAATGATTCACCCAAAAGAGAGAGAAAATAAAATCCGCGCAAGCCCAAAAACTGAAATTGAGTATAAACTCTTTCAGCTGCGATGTAGAATTTGAATTGATCTGAAACGTGAAATAATTTTACTTATAATCCAGATAAACTTGTCTGAAGAGAGGCTTATTTAAAAAAAAATTGTGCGTTTTAAATACATCAAAACTCTGGTTTTCTCGGAAAAAGAAGCTTAAAATATATTTTAGAAAAGCACACATTTAAATGACTCCATTTATGTATTAGACACATGATCTTATTCAGTTTCTAATACACAGTTTAATAACAAAATAATGTAAATAATTTCTATGTTTTAAACGTGGTATAAAGGAAACAATTAAAGTATATCATAACCAGAGCATTTTTTTTTTTTGTAAACATTTTACATTCAAATTAATAAATTTCCAATAAAGTAATAAATTTTTGAGGTAAGAAAATTTTTTTTGTTATATACCATCTAAAAATATTTTGAAAGTATTCTTAGAGATAATAAACTTTTTGATATATAAAGCAGATTCTTCAAAGGTACTTAAACCGGTTTTTCTTCAATATAAAGATAATTGTATTTCACTATTACATAAATATCTTCAATTGTGCGTATTTGAAAAAATTGAGATATATATCAAATAAAATGTTATTGGTAATAATACTACAGTTAGTTGTATTCTCTATTAAGGATCTTGTCAAATTACCCAAACAATTGTCCGGTTCAAAAAGAAAAAAACTGCATAAAAAAATTTACCATTTAAAATAAAAAAATTAATCTTTTAATATATATAATATATATATATATATATAAATATATATATATATAATATATCCCAAAACATATTTCTAAACACAGATAAAAAAATTACATTTGTTTTTCATTAAAAATGCTACTTTTTAAGATTTTGTGTTTAGGAAAATTAATAAAAATTACAATTTTGGTGCGTTTATATATTTTTAGAAATTTAGCGAGAAATATCATATTAATTGCATTTATAAAATGTCTTATTTTCCTACTTCATTCAACGAAAGAAGAATAAATGGAATATTCCAGTTCCCCTAAAATAGAATATTGCATTCATTACGTAAATCTAAATTTCTACTTAAAAGGAATTTATCGGAAAGCACACACAATTTCTAAGATATTTCTCGAACACAGTATTTGAGAACTCCTTAAATATAAAGGAATGATACAGTGTTCTTACTTGAATATTATCTGTAAAAAAAGTACACCAACATGCTTCTTTATTTTCTTTTTTTTTTTTGAAACTCTCTGAATCAGGAATATGCCAAAAAATAAAGCCGCAATATTTCCAACGACTTTACATTTTTTGAATAAAATTTCAAAAAATGGGGGGGAAAATCAGATATAACTTTACAATAAGAAAATTTAAGAAAATGGTCCAGCCTAAACTTTCTAGACTGAGAAGGGATATTTTCAGATCAAAACCGAATAAATTATTACACATTGACAGAAAAAAAATATACAGGTTTTTAACATGAAATCCCATTCTAAAATTTCCACAAAATTCAAATGTTTCACTTTTAAAACAGATTGTTTAAAGATGAAAAAAATTACTTGTGTTTGCGAAATTAAAGCCTAAGAAAATATGTAAATAATATATAAAATATCACGTTTAATATAATAATATATATATATATTAAACGTGTAACTCAAATTTACATTAAAATTTTATCCAGGCTTTAGACGTATATGTTTATAATTAAATTTTGTTTATATAAATGAAGGAACATTTACTATTTTGATAAATTTAAGCTTAAACGTATAAAAAATAAAATATAGCGATATTATATTCCTGAATTTCGAAAACGAATTTAAATTATTTGTGTAAAATATTCTAATTTGTCGTTCTGAATATACTGAGCATAGAATGGAACTTAACTAAATAAATCAAATGATTGATTGAATACTAACGTCGCACTGTGGCGAAATACCACGTAGTTTTGAACCATGGACAAGTGACATGGACGACACCTGAGACGGAATTTCCCTCTCCTAACAACCAACCACACCAACAGGAGGACGTTTCAGCTCTCGAAATCGCCAAAAGCCCTCGTGTAGCTGAACAGTGCGACGTTAATCTTCACTCACTCTTCTTCAGCTCTCGAAAGATTTAATGAGCATCGCTTCCCTACACAGAGGGTTAAATCTACCAATTAAAACCCCTTCATTTTAAATTCACGAAACATCCTAAAGACTCAATCGTAAAATACAGAAATATTTCATGTATTGCATCGAAATCCAGAGATTAAATGAATGTGCGACTAAAGTGCTCGATTTAAAAATTCACAAAAAATGTTTCTTCCAGTGAAACAATAAAATTTATTTTGTCAAAATTAATACATTCATGTCCTAAAATTAGTTATTAAATGCCTGAGAATACAACGCTGAAATAAAATCACCAAGAAAACTATAAGTCTAATCTTCTAGGATTAAGTCCATTTTCGCACTTCTGACAAAATAAATAGCTCAAAATTATAATCAATATGTCGGCTTTTCCATATACCTGATTTTAATTCTAAATATGAAACTGATGATTTATGTATGAAGAACCTTAAAATTTTTATAAAAATATAAACATTCTCGACTTCAAACAGAGCGTACATTTTTATTAAATTTCTATCTTGAAAAGTAGTATGATCTGAATATCCTAAAATTAAGATTTGCGGTTGACATGAAAACTCGAATGTTGTCACCATTGTGGGAGAAAATTTTATTGCACACCTCACAAACATGAGGCTTTAATTGGTATGAATCCGCAAATGTCTTTTAAAAGTACTACTTTGGGAGAAGGCTTTGTTGCATATTTCACAACTGTAAGGCTTTTCCTTGGTATGAATACGCAAATGTTGTCTTAAATTATGACTTCGAGAGAAAGCTTTGTTGCATATTTCACAACTGTAAGGCTTTTCCTTGGTATGAATACGTAGATGGTTTTTAAAGTACTTAAAAATGGTTCCGTAGATGGTTCTTGAGAAAAACGCTTGTTGCACAATTCACAAATGTGAGACTTTTCCTTCGTATGAATGAGAAAATGAGTTTTCAAATGTCCAAATTGAGAGAAAGATTTATAGCATACTTCACAAACATGAGGCTTTTCCTTGGTATGAATACGTTTTCCTTTGGTATGAATACGTAGATGTTTTCTTAAATTGCTACTATCAGAAAAACCCTTGTTGCACAATTCACAAATGTGAGACTTTTTGAGAGGAAGCTTGGTATGAATGCTCAAATGTGTTTTTAAAGTACTAATTTGGGAGAAAGCTCTATTGCATATATCACAACTGTAAGGCTTTTCATTGGTATGAATACGCAAATGCCTCTTTAAAGTATCACTTCGAGAGAAATTCTTGTTGCAAATATCACAAGTTTGCGACATTTTATTGGTATGAGTTGTGAAATGTGTTTTCAAATCACTGTCGCATGAGAATGTCAGCTTGCAAGTATCACAAACAAAAAGCTTTTTTTGTGCTATGAAGGCGCAGATGTGCTCTCAAGTCAACATCTTGATGGAAAGTCATATGACATTTTTCACAAAATTGAGGCTTATTATCGGAAAGAATATCCACGTGTTGATTCGAAATATCCTTTCGAGGAATCGCCATGTTGTTAAATTTAAAATGAAAGTTTCACCTCATGTTCTATTTGGAAAATACTTATTTATAAATCGATGAAACAAATCACAGGTTATACTACTTAACATGAATAGCGCTTTATAAATATATTTTCATGATAACATGCTTCCTTTCAACGTATTACTAAAATCGAAATCACAATTTTTACTATCTCTTGATACTAAAACCAAAAAAGAGAAATCCTGAATGTTACAGCATTAAATGAATTTAAGACGTGTCATACTTTTTCTCTCTTCAGTTAGCTCGAAAAGAGAGTCTTTTTAATGGCATGTGCGTAAAAGCACAATCAAAATCTAAAGTATATTTTCTTTAATACTGAAAATTATTCACTATTGGATTTGCTTTGATTTTTAAAGGTATCACCCTTAGAAGCAACATGAGGGCTTTCGCTGATGAATCTCGTAATTTCGACACGCATTCGTGACGAGGACCACACCTGAGCCGGCACCCCTCTTTCCACGCCAATCCTGCGGGAGAAGTTTCAGTTCCGACAGATTTCACGTGCATCAGCTATTCTACATGGCGGGTCATAAGTGGAACTTGCCACGAACTCATGGCACGCCGGACACAAGCATGACCACTAAGATACCGTAACCATATGATTTAAATGAAATGGGAGTGAGGTTTATAATTATATTGTGGTTTTGAGAACAAAAATAAAAATCTCTACACAGACACCAATATCGATTACATCCTTTCCATGATTAAAAGAAAAAATCCAGTTAGTCGTGTATTGTTTCGTTAACGTTAATTAAGCAGAATAAATCAATTAAACAAAACTTCCTCGGAAACTGAGGGCCTCCAATCCTGCATGAATATCTTCGAGAATGTCTTTAATTCTTCATTGGCTGGATCCTTTAGTGATTGAGTGTCTAAATATCAACGCGCACCGGTCATTTACTCGAGGGCTTTTGGCGATGGACCTCTAAATTTTCTTAAGAGGAGTATGAAAACATTCAATTGCTGATACGTTGCGCTACTTTATGAAACGCTTATTAAATATATTTATTGATACAATGAATAAAAACCATTTCAATATTTGACAACTTTTAAAGAGTTTATAGAAATGACATTTAAACCTTTTGATTTTTCGGAGCAATTTTTTGTTTGGTGTATTTTTTAAGAAAAATTATTGACCTTCCTTAAATGTTTGATTTGAATTTAATGTAAAAAGGTTTGGGAATTACTTCTGCCTATATGAAAGTTTAAATACGTAAATGACGGTAAGTGGTAGAATGCTGTGAGTCTTGAATTAAGAAATAAAACTTAACAAATGTCATAATTAATAAACTCATGGAGATACCTAAAAATTTTAGTGAATGATGTTTTTCGAAAAATGTATAAAAACTGGCTCATGAATATAAATTTTCATAAACCACTAAAAATACTTTTTTAAAAATTCTAATGGCAGATTATGAAAACTACCATCAAATATAAAAAAAAAAAAGTACAAAAAAAAAAAAAAAAGATGCGTGGAACGCCACGCGATAGAAGTGAAATTTCTTTGGCAACGTGTTGGAACATTGATTTTTTGCTCTAATATTCCTAATTGACCGTGTACATGTCTCAACCTCCTAATTTGCATGAAAAGTATTCGTGGCGAATTGAGTCTTTCTGATACCAAAACCAAAGATGGAAGATATGCTGGAATTTTTGGATATACAAACTATTATATGTTGATAAATTTGGTACACTTTTCCTACTTAAACTTTGTCGTAATTGTGTAATGTTCTTTAATGTCTTCTAAATTAATTTCCGGTAAAATATTTTTTCTGCTCAGCAACAGGCGTTCTCAAATCATCTCTAAGCCATATTCTATCACAAATCGAACATCCGTGACCGAAAGATTTATCAAAGAAAAGCTTTTGAAAATCTTTCTGAGCATTTTTATGGGCGAGTTAATATTAACGACCCACTGTTCAGGTACATGAGGGCTTTTGGCTGCGGGTATCGTAATGAAGCACCTTAGATGACATTCCCCCTCTCCTAACTACCACACCACACTAACGGGAGGACGTTAGAGCTCTTAACAGATTTAACGTGCATCGCACCCCTACACGGCAGGTCTTGAGTGGTACTCGGCTCAAACTCATGATACGCCAGCCACGATCTGATGCCTTCACCACTAGGCTACCGTGGCGACGCATTTTTATGGAAATCATAGACTTTGTAACGAATTTATTATCGATTCACATGCATCAGGTCGAACACACATTAGACTTGAGGGTTCTGTAGTTGAAGGCACAGGGGAGAAGGGGTTTTACAAAGTCCATATAAATCTGGTCTGTCATTAGAAAATTCTCAATAACATTCTCATCCCTTACATTTTGCATTAAGAGAGTATTTTGCAATACTTTTTCCATGCTCTCATTTGTACTCTGATGGAGATTTGGCAGCAGTACTTAATGAATTTGCACTAATTTTCTGTTTCTTTGGCACTTTTTCGACTGATCTTCCTGCTAGTTTTTCTTTTTTTTTTTTTTTTTTCTTTCACGAAACTCTTTTCCTCTTTATGCATTTGATTTAAGCATTTTGACTAGAATTAATAATGCAACGCAAATGTGAAAATTAAAGAAAAAAATTAGCGAAGGAACACATCTCCATGTAGCCAACAATCTAAAGAAAATTTCAAAAACGCACGCTTTTGCTGCGAGAGCTATTTTGTCTACACCGAAATGCATGTTCACACTGCAACTGATACGACCATTGATAATGTCCCGGGTCTGGGGGAAAATTGACTCCTAATCGAAAGATGGGCAAGTTGACCAGTCTGAGACGTGGATGATTATTCCACTTTTTACCGATATGATGCAAGTCACGCAGTGTTCCCTCTTCCCTTTTTGCCTCCTCTCACTTTCTTCTTACCATGGCGACGATTCGGGGGTATGCGGTGAAGACTACTTCCGTTCGCTCTTTCACTGTTAAACAAAACTGGGCAATTTTCTCACTCACTCTCGAGGGCAAAAATTTTCACTTCAAAAAAGTTGAAACAGTTTATCAATCTAACATGAATCTAGTTTACCAGTAATTCTCGGCAAGAAACATCTTACGCGGAGCAGGACAGTGTTGAAGATGCGTGGAGTCCATGAGCTCTCCAGAGCTAGACAGAGTGCATATCGGGGAAAGAACAACTATATAGATGAATAGTTGATATAGACGATAGAAATAATACTATATAGATGGTTACGCAGGCAGTCATGTCCGGTGCTTAGGCGGAATTCAGCAACCACTCTACGGCTTGGGTCATTACGCAAATTCAGGATCGCATTCCTCCAAGACTTGTGGGAAACATGATTGTAGAAGTCTTACTGAGCACGAGCTTTGATTGATTTTTTAATAAGATTTTTAATATAATGGAATCACAAAGGACGAAAACTAACACGCTTTTCCAATTTCTACTATTAGCCCTTTGTCTCTCTCTGTGTCTCATATATATATATATATATATATATATATATATATATATATATATATATATATATATATATATATATATATACACTGGTGTGCAAAATTAAAAACGAGACGGTTTTTTCAGTATAACTTTGTACAAAAGCTTTCCACATCAACACATTTAATACCGTAAGATCCCCAATACGTACGGACATGTATAAAGTAAGCAACACTTACTAAAAGAGAAATCAGAGGGATAAAAAAAAAAGCTTGATTGAAAAAGTACAATGGAGCGCAATGCAATTGAAGGCCGAAACATCCCTGTGATGGGAGTCCAGCAAGAAACTTTCAGTCTTTAGTAGGAGATATGATCTCCCCTGACTGCTAGGCAGGTTTCACAGCGTCTGCCCATGCTGAGAATAAGGGTGTCAATGAGTTGTTGAGGCATTGCTGCCCATTCGTCTTGCAGCGCCAATCAAAGCTCCTGAATCGTTACTGTTGGTAAGGTACGAGCTGCCAAGCGTCTGCCTAGAAAATCCCATTCATGCTC
This sequence comes from Trichonephila clavipes, assembly GCA_019973935.1. NCBI lineage: Eukaryota > Metazoa > Arthropoda > Arachnida > Araneae > Nephilidae > Trichonephila > Trichonephila clavipes. Next base: position 45,175 of record BMAU01019816.1, on the reverse strand, counting down.
GATGGGCTCGATGGGATGAGATCCGAGACCGTGCCGGCCAATCCATACGTTCAATATCCTCAGTCTCTAAGAGCTGTTCGGCAGCTACTGTGCAATGACATGGTGCATTATCGTCCATGAAAAGGAACTGCAGACCCATAGCGCCTCTAAAAGTCGCACATATGGAAGAAGAATCTCGTTATAAATAACGGGTACCGTTGAGTGAACCTGCGTCGAAGATGTGAAGGTCTGTACGACTACCAAGCATGATGCCTCCCCAAACGAGAACACCGCGACCTCCATACCTGTCCCTTTCAATGATGCTCGAGAGATGATTGCGGCTTCCCCGCTCTCTCCAGATGAGTATGCGATGAGAATCGCTACTCAAACTGAATGTGCTCTCATCTGTAACGAGTACTCTTCCCTATTCATTGTCTCTCCACTTCCGGTGTTCCCGGCACCACAGAGAACGCCTTCTCTGATGGGCAGGCGTTAAAGGTACACACCGTACAGGGCGTCGTGCAAACAGACCACTACCGTGCAGTCTTCTGGCCACGGTAAAACGCGATATCGGTCGTCCAGTCGCCTGAGTCGTGTGTCTGCGATTTCTCCCGCTGTCTGCCGCCAGTTTCTTCTGGCCTGTAAGACAATGTACCGGTCATCTGCGGGTGTGGTTCCTCGTGGACGACCACTACTGAACCCCTGGATAGCTGTTCCTGTAGTTTGAAATTGTCTCCAAAGTCGTGAAACGATGTTGTGAGCATTTCGAACTCTGCAGCCACACTTGTCACACTGCGGCCTTCCTCCAACTTCCCAATGATTCGATCTCGAGAAAAAGCATCCAGATGTCGTTTAAGGGGTGTTAATCTTCTATGTTTTCGAATTTTCGAAAAAAATATATGTTGTTCCTCATTTTCTTTTGAACATTTTGATACCAACCACGTGATAGTACTACAAAAACTTTGAAAGTTATTCGAAAAATTCCAAACAGCAATTTAGTAATAACAATGTTTAAATGGCTACATGCCACACCCACTTATTCTTGATTTCCGCATACGTTTTATTTTTCTGTTTTTTTAAATAGCCTCATGAAATATTTTAAACACTTGCTTAATTGAGAAGGAAGCTTGCAACTGAACACACACACTTTTTAATGTATTTTGATTCTGTTTTGGTAATGCTAGCACGTTTGTTTGAAATAACTTATCGAAATTCAAAACAGCGTTGTTTAAAACCGTTTATCAAAATTGAAAATTCTCGATTGAAATGGAAAATACTCATCGTAGACCTTCAGGTAAACGTCCTAAGAAAAGAAGATTTAGAGGGAACCAAATCATGAAGGTATGTTCTCATACATATGTTGCAGAAAGAAGAGATAAAAATGTGTGCTTCCAGTAATAAAATCTCAGGATATCAGACTTCATTAAAGTCAAATCTTGTTAAGGTAAGTGAAAAAAAAAAAACTTCAAAGGATATCGTATTTTTGATTTTATTTCAACTTTTAGCTCTATTTTATCAGTATCATGTTGTTTAAAATGTCATAAACCATTAACAATTAATGAAAAGTCCACTCGTGGTTTATGTTCGAATTTTGAAATACGTTGTAAAACTGGGAGTGTTTGTACTTTTTCAAGCTGTGAAAACACTGGGAATAAAAATAATGTCCAGAAATTAACAGAAGATCTATTTTAGCAATGAGATGCATAGGCCAAGGTTTAGAGTCATTAAAAACCTTTTGTGCTGTAATGAGTCTTCCTAATCCTGTTGAACAAAAATCACATGATATTATTAATAATAAACTTTCACGTGTTATGAAGGAAGTCGCTGAAGAAAGCATGAAAATGGCAGCTGTCGAAGAATATTCTTCGTCACCTGATAACCTTTTAACGGTAAGTGGTGATGGTACCTGGAAGACGAGAGGACATTCATCGTTGATTGAGTATGTACTGTAATAGGGGCCGAAACAGGTAAGGTTTTGGTTAGGAAGTGTTGTCCTCATTTTGCAAAGGATGCGACAGTTATAAAGGGGTAAAATTTGGTATCAAGTACAATAAAAATGGCAAAGAGCGCATAAGATTTCATGTAGAAAAATTATTCTGGCTCTGCTGGTAAGATGGAGGTTGACGGGATGTTGAGGATTTTTAATCGATCAGAAAAGCTTCACAACCTGAAATATTCGAACTACATAGGAGATGGCGACACAAAAACATTCAATGCCCTTTCTGAAAATAAGCCATACGGCGATGACTAACTTATTCAGAAAATAGAATGTGTAGGCCATGTGAAAAAGAGAATGGGTACAAGACTTAGGAAGCTTATATTAGTATATAGTAAAAAAGAAATTATCTGATGGTAAAACTATTGGCGGTAAAGGTAGGTTAACTGATAGTTTAATTGATAAACTTGCGCATTACTATGGTAATGCTATTCTATGCAATTCTAATAGTGTAAAGGAAATGCGGAAAGCCATTTGGGCTGTTTGGGGTCATTCTTGCAGCACTGATGATAAACCGATGCACTGGTTTTGTCCTACAAATCCAAATGCATGGTGTAAGTATAATGCCGCAATTAATAATTTACAAAATTATAAACACAACCCCTCAGTTGCTAAAGCTGTTCGAGATGTAATTAAGCCTGTATTTGCAGACTTATCTCATCCGGCACTCCTGAAGAAATGTTTAGGAGGTAAGACACAGAATCCTAATGAAAGTTTAAATTCATTAATTTGGAAGTTTTGTCCTAAGACGATTGGTTCTAGGCTTCAGATTGCATAGATTGCTGCAAATCTAGCAACCAGTGTTTTAATGATGGAAATCAAATACTTATTACTATTTTAGAGAAATTTGGCTTGAAAATTAACAGAAATGTTTGTGTGCCCCTGGCTGTACGTGACAATCGTCGAATCTTTACGTCAAGACAAAGGCTCTTAGAATCATCTTTTGAAGCTCGCAGAGCCAAGAAAATTAAAAAGAGTAAAGAAATTGAGCTGTTTCAGGAACAGGAAGGTACATCTTATTATCCTGAGAATTTTAGCGTGTAAGTTTTAAGATTTATTTTCTCAAATTCAATTTTAAAACTTTAAAGCCCTTTTTCTCAGTTTGTGTTTTTTTCAATTACGCGAATTGCGTTTCAAAACCTATCATACTTTGATGTATAACACTTTACAGAATTATAAATTCTATCATAATCTTCAAATCCTAGCTATTTATAGTATTATAAATTTTTAATTTTTTGAAATATTTCAACAAAATTGAATTTTTAAAAAAATTTTAAAAAATGTATCTTTTTATTTTTAAAAATATTATTTTTTATTTTATTTTTATAAGATAAGCTAGCATGTAATAAGGATATATTTGACTTTATAAATCAACTTATTGCTAGTAATTAGAATTATCATTGCAGAAAATATCATGCGCGTCGTAAAACTCACTATTTGTTTTTACATAAAATTTTCTTATTTTTATGTGCTTATTATTTTTAATATTATGATTATATTTTTTAGATATTTTATACTTTTTTTTGAAACTTTATTCCTTTATAAGAAATGTGTAAAAGAATCAAATTATTTCATTTTAATCTCAAAGAATTATTTCTAGTCGAAAATTGTTTGTATTTTATGCTCTCGAAAGATTTTCAACACCCCTGTGACCCCTTAACAGATTGATTATTCGCCATTTCTTGCTGAGGCAGCAATTCAATGTGATTTTAACTGCTATACGGCGTGCAATCTCTTTGCCAGAAATACTGATCTTACACCGACAACATGCTTTATACTAATCAGACAATCCCCCATTACGTCTACATGCATATCTGCACATGTGCTACCGTACATCACCTAACTTAATTTCCTGATTGGTCTTTCTTTCCGCTCTGCCTCTTCGTTCAGCTGATATGCTAATGTTTCGACTTCGTCCTTAATTTTGCACACCAGTATATATATATATATATATATATATATATATATATATATATATATATATATATATATATATATATATATATATATATATATATATATATATATATATATATATATATATATATATATATATATATATATATATATATATTAATCAGGCACCAACTTAGATTCGTCTATATTGTTGTAACACTGTAACTGTTAAAACAAGGACAAAAGTTGGCGTCGAAAACCTGTGATTCAGCCAAATTAGGCAAACCGGTTTGCATTGTTACAACAATGCAGAAAATCATGCTCTTTTTTTCAATTCCTATTATTATTTCAATCTCTCCCTATATATTTATAAATTTGCAAATAAATTTTATTCGAATTTTCAATTGTTAATAAAATTCTTTCTACTAATCCAGTCAAAGAAGGAATTGACTAAAAAATTCTTTTTATATTACTTGTTAGCCAAGAAATCATCTTTCTCGTTACCTGGAACTTCACAGTGGGCAGAAACCCACTGAGTTAGGAAAAATTTCTCTTGTGTTTTTCCTACCCTCTTGATTTTTCGAAGATTTTCATTCGTCCCTTCAAATTCGAATTATCGAGAGTCGACTGTGCATAAATTCCTTTAAGATGCCTATAATTGACCCTTGTACGAAATGGAGTTCAATAAAAACCTTATATTATTTTGTTAACATTTTTATATATGTTCTGGACAACTGATAAACGCATTAATCACTAATTGCTTTAATTATCGTTACTTCATCCAGTTTCATAATGGGATCATTATCGCACCTTTTCAAAGAATATAACATGAAAGGTAAAAAAAGAAAAGTTGTATTAATTGATGAACATATTTATATTCATTGCCTTCGTGAAAATATTTAAAAAATTAATAAATTAATAAAAACGCAGCTTATAATGTGTGTATTTTTGTGTTTAATTATGTTCATATTTGTAAATCGACATTAAAAAAGGTTTTGTGCATTTACGCTATTTGCCTTGGATATTCAAGGATTAGATTGACCTGCGATGTCTCCTGATCTTGATCCCGTCGAACACGTATAGGACTTCCTTGGACGCTCAATTGGAACTGGGAGACCATCTTTAGCGACCGTCCATGACTTTAAAAGTGCCTTGGTGCAAGTGTTGGTGTTGTTGCCCTGGTAAACTGTATAAAAACCGATGCGATAGCTGTGTAGCTGCTAGAGGTAATCATAAACCCTGTTTGACATGTTTTTCTCAAACTTCCAAGATGTCGATCAGCTGCTGTGCTAGACAAGTTATCGGTCTCCTTATTTAGGTTTCACGTTGTGCCAATTTTTGCTTTCCCATATATTGGTTTTTTAATGGATATTTCGGCAGGGGGTTTGTTTTATTTGATTAGATAGTTTTTCTTTCATTGCAAAAAACCCCCATTTGTCCCCTTCACTTGTTTTTCACCATAGTAACAATTTTTAGCCAGTCAAATATTTCAACGTACATGCAGATACCAGAAAATTTTTCGCTTAATAATTGTAAAGAAAATGAGCAAACATAATATTTTTAATAATCCATACAGGGAATATAATTCTTACAGATTGAAGAGGCGCAAATTGTAGACCCCAGTCTAAAACAAATGATTTCTCTTGAAATCAAAGCCTTTTGACTACACGTTTACTTTCAAAAATATTTCGAAGAGAGCGCCATGATATTATGCGCCATGCATTGTTTAGCTTGTACAAATCAGAAATGTACAATTTTCTTTTTTTAAATTCGTTCGGTAAAATAAAACTTTATAATATTTCATTTAATTTGTTGAAATACATCTTTTTCGATCAAAGATTATACTCAAAGATATAACTTCTATTTTTCAAGAGGTATTTATTAACTCGACACTCCTATCTCTGTATTCCACTAGCATCCAAAGATACCGCAAACAAAACCCGTTTTGACATTAAGCTGTTGTAGCTATAGAAATTTCGTATGGTCAAACCTTCAGCCAGAAATCTACAAGTAATAAATTGGATGATACAATTTGAGTAATCTTTGTAAATTTTTAAAAGGATATTGTCGGTCCAAAAAAAGCTTAATTGAATTATTTTCATTTTTGGATATGTGTGATTGTGTGAGAAACTGGACATTTGTTGCATTGAATACATTACATATCTATACATATTTGAACATTTTAGCTAGAATGAATTTTAAATGCTACGAAGTTTCCGAATCAATGGACTTTCTACTCATTCATTTTCATATACAACGAGAAATATAAAAAAAAATTAAGTCAATTCCTACTTAGATCAACAAAGAAAATTTTTTATTTTCATTACTTTTTAAAAATAATTACAATTGATATAAATCTGTCTATACATATGACAGAATCACAATATTAAATGGCAAAACAAAAAGCGATTTTTCATTCTATATATGGTGATGGACTATTCCTTTTTGTTTTTGTTACTATTTATTCATTCATAAATCACACTCTCAGAAATTATAGTGCATCCCAGATAGAATTCGAACCCTCTACCTTTGGATTAGAAGGCCAACGCACTATTCATTGCTCTACAAGGACACAACGAGCGATTTTCCTTTTTATTTAGGATGTTGGACTATTATTTTTGTTTGTTACTATTTATGCATTTATTAAGTTTGACTAATGAATAAATATTTGAAAAAACTGTATTAACTTCAAGTGTCATCCACTACAAGTTTAATAAAAGGCATTTGAACTTCTAAGAATGAATAGAAAGTATTTTATTAACGATTAGAAAATCGAACAAGATATATATCGATATAAATAAAAGTGTAATGTGTGTTTGTTCAAAGCCGCTAATCTTCGAAACTAATAAAACATTTCCTCTGAAATTTTGACACAATGTTGCATTGGAATCCGGAGGGGTTTTTATGTACTTATTTCTCGTACATTCTAATTTTTTTTAAAAAAATTTAATTTTTAAGGTATTTTTTGGTGTTATGACATCATAAAATGTAACGTCTCACACTAGATGCAAAATTTAAACTTTACACTTAGATTTCCAAGGTTATTACATGTTTTTACTATAGTTATGTTTATCGGTTGGAATATTTATCGAATTTTTCAGTTTTTTTTATACTTAATTTGGATTATTTTTCGAATTAATCCTTTTTTTTTAATGATTGGTCTTCAAACAACTCAAATTCTGTTTTGTAGTTTTGGCAACATTCTGATAATACAATGTTTACGATATTGCTTATTCATTACGACGTATTTTTTCTGTAATTTTAAGCAAAAATTATTGATCTCTTTATTAGGCGAAGATTATAATTATATTTGACTTCTGTAGGCTACAGATTTATCTGCTAAAGAGTGAAAATTTTTAAAAGTTATGATGGTAACATAAGACAGGCTGTAAACATTCTATTTGGAGTGATTTCAAAATCACGACAAAAGCGAGTAGCTTACCGATTAAAATTTCCGACTATTTTATGTTTCTTTAGTATTCCTAAATTAAATCCATGTCAAACATTTACCTCAAATCAAAAGACGTCGCCAAGTGCTGCGGTATGCATTCAATAAGAAATCGTTTGGTGCATGTTGGATCACAATATTTTTCTGCACTTGGCTATGTTTTATTTTGGCAAAATAATTTGATGGAATTTTATGATAAGTATATTTTTTCTCTTCTTTTAGGCAATTTTTTAAATTTCGTTTGATGTTACTATTGAAATACAAACGGCAAAATTAAGATTTTCTGACATGTATTTTGGTTTTGCTTGGAAATGTTTATGGTGAGTTAATCAAAATGTCAGTCGACCATTTGGTATAGTGGTTAGTGACGTAGAGTCTTGGTTCGAATCCAGGGTTAAGACAAGGATGTTTGCATTCTCTTTTTTGTGATGCGTGCTTCACGGTTTCATCTATGTAAGCTCCCGTGTGATACTTTCTGGTGCACGGGGTTATAAATGTTCACAATAAAAAAAATCAAAATATTGAACTTTATTTTGTTTTCAATAGCTTCTTGAGTTTTAAGTTCGTTGCAATATTATGATAGACTTCCTTTGCCCAATGTTTACGGTTTTACTTATATATTCAAAACGTATTTTTCAGGTAATTGTATGTTAAATTGATTTACCTGTTTAAAAAGCGATAATTGTAATACTTTTTTCTTATTTATGCCTTCAGATTGATAGAGTCCGGTCAAATCTTTTTACATCATTTAACTTTAGTACACCCAACTGGTTTTTTTTTTTTTGTTAGATTTGTTCCTTAGAAAACCGTGCAAAAAGTGTAATAAAGAAATCCATGTTACTTATTTATAAAACAAAAATAATTCATTTTTATTACAGAAAAATTAAAATTAGTGTTTTTGCATATATTTAAAACATTCGTCACCAGTTTAACTTGATATAATTCATTTGCTCTTTACAATTTTAGACCACACATTTTCATACTAAGAAACTTCCACTTTTATGCATGCTGGGAAAATCTATTTCCAACGAGCATTCGAAATCGATTAGCACAACTGTTTGATAGCCAAAGAAGCATGTGCAATGTAATCATTAATCGTTAACTTTCTCCATGCTTCTACAATAGTCAAATTTCTTTATGTGTTTACCTAAAACATTTGCATTATGTGGTGCGTTATCAATGCTGCTATAATACTCTGATAATAAAGGCAATTTCAAGATTGAATTTAAAAAAAATTTACTTGAAAATCAACTTTTAGAAATTTATTGAAACTATTTATTACGTATTACAATTTGAACCTTCAATACAAAATGTAATTATACTGAAGACCGATATGCTACTGAGTACAACAAAATGAAGGAAAAATAGATTAAAAAATCAGGTGTTCTCCAAAACTCTAGAATATAAAGTGAAAAAGCCAGGAAGTGTAGATCAAGTCACTCACATATATGTGGGCATTAAATCGACCGTCTTCAGATTAAGAGGTGTCAGGGGTGTTAAATTTCTCTAAAGGTCTGAAACTTTAAACGATTTTCAAACGGGTATAATTTTCTTAAATTTAAATTAAATGAATCGAATCTTTTATACATTATTTATAAAAGAATGGAGATTCAGAAAAGTATAATGTTTTAAAATATAATACTTTTAAAATTCATAAGCATATGAAAAAATTATAATAAATATTAAGTATTTCTTGCGCTGTGCGCACGCTATTTTCTAAATTAGTAGCCCCTATGACGTATAAAAGTTTATGGAATTACAAAATGCATAATACTCCTTAAACCTTACCTAAGTTTAATATTATACTTTTTTGTAGTCCAAAATATTTGTTAAAAATTGTTATTTTTTAAATATTTTTTAAAAATGTGTTTTTTATTTAATAAAATATGTAGGTTATTATTCTAGCCATATAAAAAGTAGCTACAGTGTAATAAGAATACATTTATCTTTATAAACCAACTTATAGCTAGTATTTAAATCTACTACTTTAAAAATAGCATGCGCGACGTAAAACTTAATAAATATTTCTTATAGAAAAGTTTCTTATTTTCATATGCTTATAATTTTACAAATTATGATTATATTTTAAAAAAAAATTATACTATTCTGAAGCCCCATCCCTTTGTAAATAATGTGTACAACATTCGAATTATTTATATTACATTTAAATGAATTAGACCTGTTTAAAAATCGTTTATACAATCAGACATCTAGATAAATTTAACACCCCTGAAATATCTTAAAATTAGAATGGAAAAAGGAGAAATTAGTGCTAGAATAAAGGTTTGTGTAAAAAGTATATTTGTGAGCCATGTCATTTCCAAATTGGGTAAAAAAAAAAAGAGTTGGGTGTTTTGTATTGGGTGAATTCAGTAGAATTAAACAAAAAAAAAAAAAGCTTTTACATAACTCAGTTGAACAAAAAAAAAAAAAAAACATGTTTGCTAAATGTTCAGGCTTTAGATATAATTGCTGATTATTTATTATTGTTATTATTATTTATAACGCCCTAAAACTTTCTTGTGGGTCGATTTTTGAAAACACTTACTTGCTCAGCAAAAGTAACAGATTGTTACAAAATTTGTGTAATAAACTCTAAAAATAGTGTAAATAATTTTTATCTGATGTGTAATACGTTAATATTACTTTCTGATGCATTTTTTAATGTTAAATAGCTGTTACCCACGACTTCATCAGCGTGGAGTTTAACAAAAATTGTTTATTCACTTCGCAGAGTTTACGAAAACTTTTCTTTCACTTTGTGAAAAATCTGTTTCTTTTTTTTATTATTATTTTTTTCTTTGCTTTTTGTTGAGCAAGGGATGAAAGGGACACATGACCTGTGACACTGTCGATGGTTTGAGGATTAAAATATTTAAGATCAAAATAGGTCTAAGTAGCAAGTAGGGTGAAACGCGAACACAATCGAAGCCGCAAGGAATGGGGTGAAAGGGCCGTATGACCTTTGAAAATGCAGTTAAGGACTGTAAAATCATAAGGATCAAGACATGAACGGGAAATGTCGTGAATGGCAGCAACTTAATCAAGGAAAAAAATTTGATATAACTGCTAGCAATCGTTGAGACAGAAGGCTCGCGAAATAAAATAATCCCTATTACATAAAAATAATCACTATTGAATAAAAATAGTCCCTATTGAAATAAATAATCCCTATTTGAAACGGACATTGCTCACTATTTCATTGGTTTTAATTTTATTTTCTCGGAATCCTAATTTTTTTTATAAAATAAAAGTAACCTAAGTTATTTCTTATAACATTAGCTATCTGCAGTGAAAGTTTCGTCAAAATTGGTCCAGCTGTTTCAGAGATTAGCCGGAATAAACAGATAGACAGACAGACAAAAATGTTAAAAATTTATTTTTTCATGTAAGCACTGTATATACTTTTAAATGCATTTAGCAAAGAGCTGTTAATTTCAATTTACAAACAGACACTTCATTTTTATTTATATGTATAGATATGTTACTCTTTTTGTGTTTAATATTTCCTTGCGAAAAAAATTTTGTTTTTGTATAGGGAATCGAAAATTTACGCATATAATGAATGCATTATGGAAATTCTCTAATTTTCTTTTGGGATTCTCTTAGAAATCCTTTAAATTACCATTGAAATATTTTTAGAAATATTATAATTTCCCATTTGAAGAAAAAGTTCTTTTAGTTTTTGGTGTATTCTTAAGGCAAAAGCATATTTATAACATTTAAAAAAATATCGAATCCCAATATATGTTTTGTTTGAGACATTTCATGCGTGAAAGTGCCAATGTCTGCAGAAGGGTTCATAATCAAATCATTCCATAAGAAATACTGCAAGAAGGGTATTTTACTGATTAAGAGAAATTTTGCTTATTCTACAGATGCTTCATTTTATCAGAAGTTAAAAATCTCAGGGCTTGACTTGAACTTCACAACAAACCATGATCACGTCTAGTAATGATATTGTATTCTTCCACCAAGCAATTTCCACACAGAAATATTAATGGATTTTACATTTTTTATAAAAAAACATCCAAAATTTATTTATTGTATGTTGTAGAGAAGTGAAATGGTATACCAGTAAGTTAGTCTCTTGAGTATGGCTCGAAACGACGTAGCTGCTTAGAGTTTCTCAAGTCTCTGATCTGTTCAGCTCTACTCTAGACTTTGGCGATATTCAAAAATCGTACATGTAATCATAATTATAAAATAAATTTTTAGTAATCTAAACTCTAATGCATTTTTAAGGATTATTTTACGAGCTGACAGTTATTAATAATGAAAAAGAGAATTTTTTGTAATATATATGTTGGTTTTTAAGATTTCTTTAAAAAAAAATATGAACCGTATTCGCACAATCTTTGTAAATGGTGTTGGAAAGCAAAAATCTTATTTTTTTGACAATTTGAGATTTTGACGTTTTTAAATTGTATAGATTTTAGCCTTACTTAAAATGCCTTACTTTAAGCTCTACGGTAGTTAGCTCTTAAAACCTATTTTTAAATAAACCTTCAAAAAGGGCCACGCCCATTTGAAAAGCGAAACATGTAAATAAAGTACTTCATTTTTGCTTAAAAGTTTAATGTCTCATATAAACCAAAACCTGTATGTTTTATTGTAAATTGAGCTTTTATTTTTTTTATTTCCTAGCTGTTTAGAAATCTCACTGTATACATTAAAATCAATTTATCTTAAAATGTGAATTGTGATGGTCGATGTATCTTTTCTGAGAAACTACTGTTCACAGATATGTAAATTTTCTTATGATATATCTATAATGTTGGCTAATATATACTAAAATGAGTTTTTGTGTAAAAAACTCAAAAATTTATTTTTTACAAATTTTTATGAGAAAATGTGTCAAATTTCGCAATGTTTAAAAAAATATTTCATAAATTATTAAAAAAAATTCAAAATCAGCTAAAAGCTCATTTCAGTATTATAAGAAAGGTGTACTTTTATTGTATGAAAATTTCAAGAATGTATATAAAACAGATTTTGAGAAAAGGTACATCGAAAACTGCCAATTAAGAATTGTCTGTATAGAAAGAGAGAAAGGTTTCCAACTCTTCTTAAGCACATAACTTAATTTTTTTTGTAGATATATAGTATTTGATAATGATCATTAACTGATGTGAGAGGCAGTGTTAAGTGTGCAGTGCTAGTGTCTTTAATGGAGCGAGGAGATTTAATGTCTCTGCAAAATGATCCGAGGTGAGAAGAACTTGGAATTATTAAACTAGCAATGAAAATGGATAGTATTTATGGTAGTTTTTGTAAAACACTTTGATTTTCTCATAAAGCTCATATGTGGCCACACAAAGCTCAAATTGGAATGGTTATTGTTTCGAAGGTTACAATATGATTGAAATAACTTAACAGCCAAAAAGCGAATCTAAATTGATTCTAGAAAGTTTGAGATATTCTAGAAATTGGGATACACCAACAATAGCACAAAAAGGAATATCGCTTTTAACTTTACGTTAATTTACTATTATAGGACATTAAAAAACCAATAAAAAAACTATGACGAACATATAGTATAATATTAAAGGAATAACAAAAAAAAAATACAAAAGTTTTTTCACTGCAGAGTCTATTTAAGCCAATTTCGGGCCCTGAGCGCAAAAGATGTACAGGCTACCCTGGCACTGGAGGATCGAATTTTATATCCAGAAAATGTGGTTAAGTCCAGCTTATCCGGGAACCATCCAAGGGCACCTAAAGGAAAAATCGAAACTGTGACTGACTTAGTAAAATTCCTTGATTCCTGAATCGCTTTATTGTACGCCAGTGGAAAAGTTCTTCTATTAGAATGCATGTAATGAAAGTAAACTGTCAAATGTTAGTAGTAAAATTTTATACAACAATGGTACTGTTAACGCCAGATGGCGATATTATTTTTGTATACTGCATTTGGCTCCGAGCCAAATGCTCAATCTTTACATTAATTAACATTGAAAAATGTATTGATAGAGTCAAGTCAACTGTAACGGTTTTTTTTGTGTGAAATCAGATACTCTTGTTGAGAAATTTTATGAAACAACAAATCAATTTAAAAACAACAATACAAATAAATACAAATTCTGAGAGTTTTAATACAGTATCAGAAATTTTATTTATATCTTAAAAATACTTAATTGAAGAAAAGAAAAAATCGTATCTTAAATCAGATGAGAGTGAATTTATTTTTAATGTTTCCTAAAAAACTATATCTTCTCTCATTTTATTGCATGCTTGAAAAATTAGAAATTTAGTACCTATTTTTCTTGAAGCATAATTTCTCAGTAAATAATGTCTTTCTTCTTAGCTTTAACTCAATATTATAAAACGGTAGAAGGGAATCAAATCACCTATATAATACCGTTTATAAAATACTAGCTATCACAGCAGCTAGTCATTTTAGATATGCCGTAGTTAAATCCTACATGATGAAAATTTAAAACATCTTTGTATTTCTCCAGAATCATTTCATTTGGAAAACTGTTTTCTAAATCTTAACTAATGACAGGTAATATGCTTTGGTATATCTCATCATCCTCTAAAATGTGTATAAAATTATTGGGAATTTGCTTCCAAAACTCTTTTAATAGCCCCACATAGTCAAAATCTTTCCACCCAATCATTATTCTTTCATACATAATAAACCTCAATATATCAGTGTAGTGTTCTATTGACATATATGGACAAACACTTTTCCAAATATCTAGGAAGTCACTTTGCAAAGGCCAAACCAAGTAATACTGAAGAATTTCAGAAGCATATTGTCTCAAAACTATTTCTTGCTCATTCTTTTTTAATAGTGATAAACATAGACATACATCATCGTAATGTATTCTCTTACCATTTATGTGAAATTCAAAAAAATCTTTCTTCTCATTTTGCGTCAAGAATGAAAAACGAGCTTTTAAGTTCAAATGATTTTTCCACGAAATCGTACAAATTTGATTGATATTTTCATCAGTTTTTGTTTTCATATACTGAAACCAAAGTTTATAATTGTCATCAGGGTCAAATTGTACTAGGTATTTAAGAAGCAGAGGAAGTTTTTGCCACAGAGAGATTACATCGCTTACGAAAAAGTACCAACGAGCTAATAGGTAGCGCTTAGTAATTCTTAGACTTTCGTCGTTAACCAATGACTTTGCGGTTTTCACCCTGTCGATTTTCCCCTGTGAATTCCAACAAAAGTATCTTTGATAGTCGATACACTGAAGATTAAAAATACCTTCATGATCATTGAGCCACAGATCTATTTCCAAGCAAATACAACGCATTAAAGGCATTAGTTTGGATTCCATACTGTTTGGAAGTGGTAAGCTGGATATCTTCTTTGAAATGAGTTCTTCCCACATCAAGAGCAGGGCAGGTTATTTTCTGTGAATCGATGTTCCTTGAAATGAAGGTAAGGAACACAATTGGAGATACCAGAGAAGTAAATAGAACGTGAAACATTCGACAGTAATTTGTACTCAGATTCATTGATTAACAATCCATACATCTTTCGAGAAGGTGTATAGCGGGGTATTTTTTTATTTAAAAATATTAGCATCTCTCTTTGCTGAAAATTTGCATGTCCATATTTTTTCATTAAAGTCTTTACTTTGAGATCAGTGCTAATTTGAACGGCAACCACGACAAGACTCATTTGCTGTAGGGTTGGCACGGTTGAATTATAGAAAATCATGCTGATGAATAGGGCAGCTCTGTTCTAAGAAAAATTCTTCCTTTCAATAAGGAAACTAAATCTGCAAATAAAAGGAGGAAAAATAATACGTTAATACAACCATTTTCAAATAATATACATAGTGATTATAATTTTTATATATATATATAATTCCAGTTTCAAAATTATCTGAAGAAAGAAGCACTTATCATAATTTCTTTAAATTTCATTTGAATATACTTGAAAAACGAAAAGCGTTACGCATAAGTAAAAAAATATCCACAGTTTATTAAGTGTTACACAGTTTATCTCGGGTGAAAGTTATGCAATTGATTTAATTCTTGAACAGACATTTGAGTAAGATCGTCATAGCTGCTGTTGGGGAAGGCGTTGCCGTACTCTTGGGCCCTTAAACTTAGCGGGCCCGAAAATCCTGTCCACCAAGCAAGCCGAATGCCATAATTTCTCCCAAATTTCAGATGTAAATATAAAAGGTTGCAATACAACCATGATTATGGCAATCTACAATTGAATGTAATTTTGAATTTGTAGGGAAATCCCCTAAACGCTTTCTGTTGTTTGTTTAGTGTTGCAAAAAATATTTAATGAAAAGTCTATATTTTTTCATTTTTCTCAACTTTTATGTGAAAGTTGCATGGAAAATCTTACAGTAGTTATATTATTATATCTTAAAAAATCCACAAGACAGGCAATTCCACCGTAGATAAGTTCTCTTTTTAATAACAATGATTCATAGTAAGCTAGAGTTTCATGTTATAATATTTCGCAATCTTAACCGTATCTGCAAGATTGATGTAATTTTGTCTTCCCCCTTCCTCTGCTGTTTTGCAGTTGTTTTTTTAAGTCATAGTAATAATATTAGATTATATTAATCACGCATATTTTTTTTCTATTATTTCCTGTCTACTCAGTGGACCATTTTGTAGCTCTAAGCCCTCTGGTGGGTGAGTTCGAGCCTCCCAAATAAATAGCCAGAGATTCTCCAATGACTTTTGATGTGTAACATGTTTCCTCTCACTTGCTAGTTATTTTTTGTGGGAGTGATTTCGTGAAAAGTGGCTGAAATGTGTTAAAGCATTATTTCTCAAACTGTGAGGTGCACCCCTAAGGGAGGGCGTGAAAAGCTTACAAGGGGGTCGCGACCTTATCAAAAAGTTGAAAATAAAAGGTTTTTTTTTTAAAAAAAAATTATTAATTTATACTGAAAGTAAGGGAAAAAATGCGCACTGCCATAATAAAAATAAACACATTTACATCGATATAATACACTTGTAAATGTATCAGTAGTGCGCAATGTTTTTCGTAATTAATTTAACAGCACTAAGCTAAGAACAAGTCTACTAATTACCAGTGATTCTATGGGCATGTCATAAAATTATATGCAACATTTAACATTTATCTTGATAATTTGTATAGTTTATAGTTAGAGAGTAGCATTGTAGCTTTACCTCAAAGTATGTTATTAATTAATCCAATACATTGTTATTATATGGAAGATGGCGCGAGGAAAATTATGGTTGAAAATTGGGGGTCGCAAGTATAGAAAGTTTGAGAAGCACTGTGTTAAAGGAAACATGGAAGCGTGCCCTATCTGACTTGATCAATGAGTGTGCTTCGTAATGGAGTTATGGCTTTGAAAGAGAAAGGGAATTACAGAAGGATTACGCATTTATTGGGCTCTTATATACAGTTATACAGTGCTATGCATGAAATTTAAGGTTATATTTATAAGTGTAAACTACATCTTAATTTACATTTACTGTTAAGCGTCTGATAAAGCTTGTTATTCTTTTATCGTGAAACAAGTGGATTGGTATTTTTAATCAAGATTATCGGGACATTTGTGTGGCACAATGCTAATATGCAAATCAACAAAAAGTTATTTCGGTGGTCGTTATACATTTCTTCGAATCAAATGGTTCAAAAAAATTAAATGTTTCCTGCATTTTGTACTTTTTCCATATACGGAAGCTGGTTCTGCTCTTTTTAAGTAACTGACATTAGCTTTTCATGATTTTGAGTTTCGATATTAACGTAAACTTCAGTTTGCCAGAGGCTGATCAGCTCATATCGTTTTTGAAGGATGAACTCAAGTACGAAATGAACACAAATCGAAATGTTTCGACGACTAACAGTCGTACTATTATGAAATCAGTTTTCAACAGTTTTTAAGTACTTTGAAATGACAAAAGTATGTGTCATATTTTAGTTGCTATAAGTCTTTTGTCTTCACTATACACCAAATTGAAGAAGAATAATTATTTTTGATAAAAAAAAATGGCAGTAGTCCTTTTTGTAATTAAATAAAAATTTTATTAAAAATATAATTATTCAAAAAAAATTTCCAATCATGCCCAAATAAGATTTTTCAGGATTTATGTAAGTATTGTGAATTTACCACAAAAACATGTCAGATGTTACACATCATATGGGACAAATATAAAACTCGTTCGTTCCTTTTTCTGAAACGTAACATTATATTTCTCCTTCGTTTTAAAATCATTAAGTGCTAAGGCACATACGAAATGTATTGCATAAATTATAAACCAGAAATTAGGAATAAAATAAATAAATAAATCCAGTGGTGAGTTTTAGAACAAACAATGCAAAAAAGAGAAGATAGTTAAAAATTGTACCTCTTTGTATATTTATATAAAATATTATGTATTGTTACTTTTTTACTGGATAATATCCAACCCAGATAGGGCAGGCATTTTTTTTTCTACCAGGCCCTTTGGATAGGAAAGACCGGGCCAAGATGACAAAAGCCTTAAATTTGCTGTTTTCCTCTAAGTAGCAGCGTCAACCGGACATTATTTTTGTGTTAGTTTTGAAGCTTTGCCTGTTTACTGCTGTCACGTTATAACTATTATGCATGTGTAAATAAGCTCTCCTACAGATACAAGGAATATGTACCGTTTCTGTTTAATATTAAGAGTAATATAGTTTAAATACACAGTGGGTGATCGGTTAACGAACATAATCCGTTGCAAGACTATGTTCGCTATCCGAATTGTTCGTTAACCAATCATCGATTCACCATAGACTTCTATGTGAAATCGATTAATTCGTTCTGGAGACCCTGAAAATTAAATTTTAAAAAATGTATAAATTCTTAGTAAGTCTTTAAAAAAATAATACATACATATAGTCTTGCATTTTAATCAGTCCATTTAATTTTTTTTTTTGCTTATGGGCGTTGACGAGCATGTCCAATATCGATTGCTTTTCTCTCTTTTTCAGGATTTTCCGGAAGTAATTAATAGCATTGTCGTTGTAAATATCTCCAACCTACTGACATCAGCTTGGTTTGGGTGCCATTCTAAGACCATTACTCTGACAGCATCCCATTTTTTAAAAAGATCTTTAACGGCAGATGTCGGCATTGGTACTCTTTCGTCTTCCTCTTGTTCAGAAGGAGACGCGTTTCGTTGTGTTTCTTGGTGTTCTTCATTCAAAACGTCAGTTCATCTTCATGTCCCATTATGAGATCTTCTATGTCATCCTCATTCACCTCCAATTCCAGATCTCTAGCAGTTGTCAAAATTTCATCCATAATTTAAAGGGTGTCTCCCTGATCACTTCCTAATATATGTTCGGTATCCAAACACAAAAATTTTTTCTTGAAAGTGTTCGTTATATATCCGAACACAAAAATCTTTCGTGAAAGTGTTCGTTAACCGATCACCCATTGTACTACCTATTTTCACGAATGGATGTCAATTAATCGACTTCCTTCCTTTCAAACAGGCAGTCTGGGCAAGATGACGAGCTCATCATCTTGCCATTTGTTTCGTATTGAAATAAACTGTGTTGTCCATTCTATTAAATCCTGTAAACACTTGTTTCTCTGTGTATTTCTCTGCATGACCGTACATTTCCATCTCCTCTGAGGCTAAGAGGTGCATCGGAATGGGGGGACGTGACACTCAAAATGGGGTGATCAGAGAAAGACATTTTTGCCATCATCCACTAACAACTTTTTTGTCATTTATCCTGGGCAGACTATAACAAACGAAAATATTGGTGAGTTTGTAAGCATAGTTCACATCAAAGCCGCTACTGTTCGAAATGCCTAAAAGGGTTTTAAAGAATGTGGGATCGAGCCTCTTAATCCTCTTATATTTAGCGAAAATGACTTTGCTGCCTCAAAATCTAGCGACCATGATATTGTTGGCGATGAAACTGAGAGTAATAGTTCTAATCCTCATACCCTCGTAGTAGAAAACAGACATAGAAACTCTCCAGAAGGACCAGAACTTATGGCGAATGGTGAGTCCGGTGCACCAAAGAAGATTGTTTGTGATTTCAAACCATTGCCTAAAACAACACAATGCGAGAAAAAAGAGAAAAAGAAAAAAAAACTGAGTTAAAACATTCTTACAAGCATACCCATCAAAGTAATGTTAGAACAAATGTCAAAGCAGAAGGACGAACAGGAAGTTCTAAAAACAGAGACAAGTTGCTCGTGAAGCCAAAAAAAGGGAGAAAATCTCAAACTAATTTCCTGTAGCAGAGGTGGTTCTAGGGCAGGACAAACCGGACTCCTGCTCGGAGCGGCCAATTCTAAAGGCGGCATTTGGATTAAATTTCTAAGGAAAAGAAAGTTTTTTTGTTACAAAAAATGATATATTTTCTGAAATATACTATTAAGTATGAATTTGGTATTTCATTTATCGTATCTAACTTTCTTATTTTGCACTTTATATGTTTAATGTTGATTTTCTTTTATGTTAAAACTTAAGAGTTCGAGGCGGGATTGTATATCAAATCATGAAATTTGAAAAGTTTACAAACCTTTTTTACTAGTAACTTTCTTCCCATCCCTGAGTAGGAGCACCAGGGACGTTCCTTTTACCTAACGACTTCCGGGGTCAGCTATCCAAAAGGGGACAGGGGCAGTGAGTTTTTAGTAGGTGAGTCACAGAAGATGCTTTATTTTAATCGTGAATGCAGCGTATAAAAATTAACATAAACGATTGTGATCCCCGCCATCAGTAGTTTGTTTTTAGAAGAAAGTGGCAATCTGAAATGAGAGATTCCTTCGCTTACATTTTACTCGTTTGAATTAATAATAAGTAATTTTATCCTTAATATCGAATTATTTTGTATTTGACTTATTATAAATAATATTATTATGCTTCCTTTTTATTCGTAAGAATTTTTCAAGTTTTATAGGTGCGTATCTAGTTGAACAATTTTTGAAGATATAATTCCTATTGACGCGTTTTGCTATAGAGTGAACTTGAATGAACGTCACGCTTGGGTATGTAATGTTCATTGGGCTTCTTTTTTTGTCTAGAGACGGAAATCTTGCTCGTACAAGGTCGTTCGCAACATGCATACCCCTAAAAGAAACGGAGGAATGTTTCCTCCTTCTCCTCGCCAGTCTGAAAAGCGGTGGTTTGTCCCCCTACAAATACACCGTAAGAGTCAAGTTCCTAGCTTTGATCTAAATCCCCCCCTCAGCCACATCTTACTAAAAAATGAATGCGGGATTCTTTCTAATCCTAGTTGAAGCATGAAAATGAAACAGGTAATATTTTTTTAAGAAAATAGGCTTAGAGAGAGAGAAATCTTACTCTAAAAATAAACCAAATGTAGAAAAAGAACACATTTTTATAGAACTAAATGAATAGTATAATTACCAATAGGAATATTGCAGTGAATTTAAGAATAAAAATCTATTTTTGTAAGCGAATCAGACTACCAATGAACAAATAGTTCTATTAATTCCATTACTTAACTATACATTACTTTTCAAAATCAAAATTCAATTTAATTATGTCAAATGATCCAAATGGAAGTACGGAACAACGCTTGAGGGAGTTTTTTTTTTATAGATATTTGTGACGAATCTGTACGGAACCTTTCCACTAATATTCTTAGGCGTCTTTTTGGGGATTATAAATTCGCGTATATTTCCAATCAATTCTGACAGGAGAACGGGATATGCAAAGTAGATAGGGTATTTAAGTAGAGCGTTGTAAGCTAGCAAAAATGAAGGCTATTGAGCAGCAGCAGTAGAGTCAAGTTTAAAAGATTCAACTGGATTACGATAGTGAAGTATTACTGCTAGTACTCTACGACGGAATCTTAAAAGCTAATATACTAGTGAAGATATCAAAGTATTACCAGGTGATATACTATAGTTTATTATCGCATAAAAAAGCGTTAGTTTAATAAAATTAGTTTAAATTAATGAAAGCTAATAATTCAAGTTGCATGTATTTCTCAGACCTCCTATATCGGTAGACCTTATTGATCTCACGCGTAATTATTGATTAATTTCATGTTTCGTAATTTAATGTAATATTAAAGGTAAATCCCTTTTGTTTGACGCAACATAAAAATATTATATGTCATTAGAGTTTCTAATATTTGAATCTAGTAAATAAATATAAGTTATTATTATACAAATGGCTTTAGGTGATTCTTTGCCTCAAATTAATCTTGGTGTCAAGGGTGGAACCCAGGGGGTTCTAACATATTTAAATAAAATTTTATATCTAAAGTATTTATAAGCTAGCCTATTTCAGCTAGCATAACCCTATTGTTTCCTTCTTATAATATAATTAATTCACAAATAAGATTGTATATTTCGCACAAAAATAAAGGGTGTTTTTTATAGGTATAGAACTTTAAATTGCAATAAAACAACGATGTATTATTCGATTAACATGAATTTTTTTATTCGAAAGATAATCTTGTGGCATTTCATTTTAAATATGATCAAGCTAGGCGTAGATTCGTCGAATGGGCCCAAAACTAGATTGCCGTTGTTCCCGATTTTCATAAGCGAATTTTGTTTAGCGATGAAGCGCACTTCTGGTTGAATGGCTACGTCAACAAACAAAATTGCCGCATTTGGAGTGAAGCTAATCCACAAGTGTATGTCGAAACACCGTTACATCCAGAAAAACTGACTGTTTGGTGCGCTTTATGGGCTGGTGGAATCATTGGTCCGTACTTCTTCAAAAACGATGAAGGCCACAACGTTAGAGTCAATGGTGATTGGTATAGAGCCATGATTACTAACTTTTTCATTCCTGAATTGAACAATCATGATGTCCAGGAGCTGTGGTTCCAACAAGACGGCGCAACATGTCACACAGCTCGTGCCACAATCGATTTATTGAAAGACACGTTTGGTGACCGCCTAATTTCACGTTTTGGACCTTTGAATTGGCCTCCAAGATCTTGTGATTTAACACCGCTAGACTATTTTCTGTGGGGCTTTGTAAATTCCTTGGTTTATGCGGATAAGCCACAAACGCTTGACCATTTGGAAGACAACATTCGCCGTGTTATTGCCGATATACGGCCACAAATGTTGGAAAAAGTCATCGAAAATTGGATGTCCAGATTGAACTACATCCGAGCCAGCCGTGGCAGTCATATGCAAGGAATTATATTTAGAATGTAATGCCACAAGATCGTCTTTCGAATAAAAAAAAATCATGTCAATCGAATAATACATCGTTGTTTTATTGCAATTTAAAGTTCTATACCTCTAAAAAAACACCCTTTATTACTTTATCAGTACAGACATATGAATAAATACTTCTATATGACAATACTAATATACTCTTACTTTTTATTCACCGAACTAATCCCAGAAAAAACACTAAAATATGTGCAGTTTTTACTTCTATCGTGAGGTCATATATATAGCAGTAAATAAATTAAAATGAAGACTAATAAATCAATTCTAAAACATATTAAGACAAATCCGAAGGAACCAAGAACATGGAACTATTACAAACAAACAAAAAAAAAGAAATATAGCTAGAGTGGAAAAAACTATTACGATTTCCCGAGCTGTCACTGGGTTAGGACGGTGAAACAGGGTTAAATAATGTTTTGTGAGATCTCAACCTTCACATACACCGGAACCCTTCGACATAATAGCATTTATTTATATATATATAACCACACATATTCTTTTTTTTTAAAAAAAATTATATATTTTGCTTTCGAAAGACGGGAAGCACTTTCCATTTTCGTCCGGGGTGGCAAAATTGCTAGAGCCAGCCAGCTCTGCCTATAGACTTAAGTCTATAAAATCCATACCAAACAGTCCAGTCCCATCAACTCCAAAAGATGGTGTTATAAGATGTTCTGCTGTGAAGAGGAATATTGTGACCTCCAACAAAATAATGGATCCGGTGCTGTAAATGTCAGGAGTGGTTGCATGGGAAATGTTCCAATTATGAAAGTATCATTTTTATTTGTGACTATTGTTAGCTTCACAACTAAACATATCAACATTACGTTACAATGCATTACACTTCGTTGGATACTTTGTAAGATGTACAATCAGTTATCATTTGTTAAACCATTTAACATATTCAAAAGATTGAATATGTTCAACCTTTTCCAGTGTCGTCATCTTGCTTCAAGGCCAAAGTCAACTTGCCCCAGCACTGAAGCAAGACATCTATTTGTTTAGGTTATGAAGAAATAAAAGCAAGCTATTTTTTGTCATTTGAGAAATTAAATGGCAATGTATATAATAATAAAAATGACTACACTGTAACAGTTTATGTAAAATTAGTTTTACAATCTATAAAAATAAATTAATAAACAACAAAAATTGTTATCATAGTCATCGTGCCCCGGTCTCCCCTACCTAACGACGCGACTCTTCGGAAATGAATAGCTATTATTTTCCAATAGCTTGGAAATTAATGATTTTTGGACTTAAAGCCTTATGATTTCCTTCTGTAACAAAATCTTTTTTCAGTGGTACATCTGCACATTTGCATGATTCGTAGATACGAATCCCGCAACACATTCACTAAGTTCCTTGAGAAACTTTGTTCTGTTGCTTATCGGTTTCAGCTTGTGTCGGAAAATGATACCAGCGTATTGAACATGCCTTGCACAAATCTAGAGCTAACTTAAAAGCATTTTCACTGTCACTTTATCTGCAGTTTTTAATCAGGCCTGCTTTTCTGTATAAGCACACAAGGCACGTGCCTAGGGCACTAAATAAGTAAAGATTTGGAGGAACGAAAAAGAAAAAATTAAAATTACAGTGAAAGTACCACCACCATCTAGCGAATCAAGAGAGAAGCATTTTATCCCTAAAGAGAGTTTAGATTGAAATGAAATCTAATTTGGAAAATGAAAACCGTAACAATTTGATGTTGCAGCGCACTCAAAAAGATATCATGTAAGAAATTTATTTTATTATTGATTTTGCAATGAACAAACTGGAATAAAACTTGTGTTATATATGTACAATGACAGTGACTCAACAAAGATTAAGGATGTATAGAAGTAAAAAATAGCAAACGGACAAGTGAAGAAAAAGATGATAATTAACAAGTTTAAAAGAGTTAATACAACAATGTATACTCTATACTGTAATTGCAAACAATTTTATTAATTTTTTATACCAATTTACAAAAGGGTGGGTGTATGGTCCGTGATGTTATAAGGTAAGTCAAGAACAAAAGTGGAAAAACCATGCCACTAACCTTTTCTTACGTTTGCCAGTCAATGACATGGTTGGTCCATATGTGGTGGATAGTGGAAATACTCTTTATAAAGCAAAAACAAAGGAAAGGAAAAGAGTAAGGGGGTGTTCAAGAAAAATCCCTCTTAAACTTAAATTGGGAAGATAAGAACCTGAGGTGGAGGGTACTGTGAAAATAGAGGAGTGGGGCTTTACAGCTTGAAGTGCCTAGGGCGCCGGGTACGTTAAAATTGGTCCTGTTTTTTGGTCTTTGGCATAAAAAAAACTAATATTTCCCACCTAATGTGGTATGAGCTTGATGCGGTGGAAGGGGTTTCACAAACACTGCACATTTGTTAAATGACATGGAAAACATTTTTTCCTTGAAAAAACAGAAACGTCAATGTACATTATTAAACAGTTCAGTTGGCTTCATATACAATTGACGCCAAAGCCTTTCAATTTTAAATTCTAATACCAATTGCACCCGAATCTGTTTTCGCTTTGACAGGTACACCTACATCGATTGACATTGAACTCTTTTTTTCATAAGCCAAACCGCGCGCGTTACCGCTTGCTACAAATAAATCATGTCAAACTTGAAGTCATTCTGACCTACGAAAAGGGATCTTTTTTAAATTCACCCTGTACATATTACTTTTTACTTTAAGAGAATCCATAGAAAATAAAATTTCATGTCAAGTTTGGCATTAGTTTTCAAACAAGAGAAAATGGGCAAATATACAATATAAAGGAAACCCCCAAAATTTAATGGAAGTAACACATTTAATGATTTTAAGATCCATCGAATTATAAAACAACTATATTACAATATTTGTATTTAAGATATGAAGGTGTCTTACCTTACAAGAATAAGACTCTTATTTTTTTTTCCAAAAAATATATCTAATGTGTCGAGGGAAATTTGTATCTTGAAGAAATTCAACTAACCACCGTTTCTTCAAGAATTTCTGTAACAAATTGCTGCATATTATTAAATTGCCTTAAAGTTAAGAAAATAATAAATAAATAAAAGTATGAAAGTTTATTCTTAACTGTATTGTAGAAAGCCTTTCAACAAAATAAAAACCATTAACGTTAATAGTATAAGGCAAGTGCTTCTGAAACTTTCAACATTTGCAACCAAAGCTTCAGTCATAATTTCAATCGCGCCCTACATATAATAACATTGTACTGAATGTAATAATAATGTATTTTGAGGCTAAAGGTAAACAATACGATTTTATTTAAAGACCGTATACATTAGCAAGATAATTATAAACTTTTGTACATGACAAGCCCATGGAATTTACACGTAATTATTAAAATCGCTCTTAACTTAGCATGGATAAACTAATTATTAAATACATTGAGCAGTACCCTAATATATTTATAAGTATATTATATCAGTGTAATGTGTATTTTGTTTTTTACGATGTCGGAATATATTTTCGCTTGCTTTCTTTCAGTATATTATTAATTTTTTAAAATAATCCTTCATTTTCTACTTTTCGATATGCCCGCATCTCTTACGGAGGGTTATGAAGCCCCTTACGGGTACTCCCCACAGTTTAAGAAACGCTGGTATAAGTGTGAAACTCAATATTCGATTTTGAACTTTAGTGATTTTTAACATTTAAAAACAATTAATAAGAATGAATAATTTTTTGAAATATTTTTAGTAAACATAATTTACAAGAATTTTAAATAAAGGCCTTTCTAAGAATTTTATTATGTACTGTGTGAGAATAACATTAATTGTTACTAAATTGAACTGCCTACATATTTCCTTTATAAAAAAGAGAAAATAAAATATAATTTACAAAATTGTCAAAGTATTGACATTTCACGTAATAAAACCAGCAATAAGTATCATTTTTTTAGTGTGCTAAAAGTCTCAATTGCAATTATTAATGATATATGAGTGTGTGTGTGTATATACAGATAAAATATAATTGCAATTAATATTTACTTAAAGTTGGAATTTTATTTATTTGTAATCTGTAAATCAAATTTCTCAATACTCTATTTCGAAACATTTCTCATTTAATTTAGCATTAAAACCGATATTTCGACATATTTATTAGTGATTAGCGCTTGTTGCGTAGTACTCTGTATCAAATTAGTTCCTTTGTGGAGTTCGGCATTCTGATAATCAGGCCAACGTTAGATCATTTTGGGGGAGAAAAAAAAACTAAATTTTTATTTATACATATTAAAATTATTCACTAATTCGGGGTTTTGTATTCGTTCAATCAGGGTATATTTTAAAACAGTGGTCTTCAAACTTTGTCCCACAGAAAACCTGGGGTTCCACAATGCATACCCAGTGGTTCGTAATAAAGAAACCGAGAAGAAATAAATATTTATGCAAAATGGATTCAAGTTCACTATGAAGTTTGTATAATTATGAGTATCTGAAGCTCATCCTATTCATTAAAACTAAAAACTGAAACCATAACTTTATTTTTCAACTATTTTTAAACTTTTATGATAGTAAAATAAAAGAATATTAAAACGTTTTTTCTTTATATATACTAGATGCATGGTCCGTCGTTCCACGGGCTATTTCTACTTTTATAAATTTTCCCTTTTTTTCACGAAATCAGAACTTCTAATACTCATTTTAAAAATGACTCCCCCCTCCACCGCTTAGCCCGGCATTTCTCGGGCTTTCTCTTTTCCTCACGACACCAGCATTTCCGTGTGTGTGTGTTTGTACGCGCATAATGTGAGTGATTTCTAAAATTGTGTCAAAATGTTTCCCTTCTTCGAAATAACTGCATGGCCCGGCGTTGCTTGATTGATTTATTGAATATTAACGTCGCACTGTTCAGCTACACGAGGGCTTTTGGCGATGGACCACGTAAATTTGAACCATGGTCAAGTGACGTGGACGACATCTGAGCTGGCAATCCCCTCTCCTAACTACCACACCACACCTAAGAGAGGACGTTTCAGCTCACGACAGATTTAACGTGCATCGCTGCCCTACACGGCGGGTCTTTAGTGGTACTGGGCTCGAACTCGTGACAAGGTAAGCCACGATCCAATATCTATACCACTCGACTACTGCGGCCACGGTCCTGTGTTGCACGGGCTATCTCTACTGTTATAAATTTTCCCTTTCTTTCACAAAAAAACAGAACTTTTAATATTCATTTTCAAAATGACTTCCACACTCCCCCCTCCACCGCATAGCCCTAGCGTTTCTCGGGCTTCCTCTTTTCCTCGTGACACCAGCATTTCTGTGTGTGTTTGTACGCGCACAATGTGAGTGATTTCTAAAATTATGTCAAAAAATTTCCCTTTTCCGAAATTTGTTCCATTCCACTTATTTTTGATTTAAGACAAGTTTCTTTCCCCTCTCTATAGCCCCAGCACGTTTTTTTTAGTGTAAAATTATCGTTCTATCGTCCTCTCTTTCTCACAGATAAGATATAGCTTCAAATTTTGATGTACGAGTTATAAAAAATATATTGCCTTAGAATTAAAAAATTATCAATGTGAAGCAATAAAAAGAAAACTATTCTGATGCTAAGGTAAAACAAAAAACGCTCATCATTTTTTCATAATAGTTAGCTTCTAAGATTCTAAAATAATAAAATAGATTTCAGATTTTCATGAATCAATCAATCGTTATATATAGTTAGCTGAAAAATGTCTCTAAAATGTATTTTGATCCAAAATAATAGACGATGTACTTTTTAATTAGCAAAGAATTAATTTAGTAATCAAAAAATAGAAATAATCCTTATAAAATACATATATATTTATTAAAATCAAATTTCTATAAGTAATAAATAAAAGAAAAATAAACAGATGGCTATTGAAACGATTCCTTTTTTCTGAACGTTTTATTAAACATATAAATATATAAGTAAAAAAAAACAGTAGGGGGAAACCTATATATTTATACACATGTACTGAAAAAAAACATTAAAAAAACCCCGATCTGATAAAAAAAAAATTTGATATTTCATTTTAATTTTAACCTTTTTCATTCGACTAAAAAATTGTATACTTTAAAAAGTAGCGTAAGGCGAATGTTTCGCCCTCTTCAGTTTCGAACCTGGGAACTCTCAATTCACAAAGCAGCGCTTTAACCAACCCTGCTATCCCCTTCATCCAGAAAAGAGTAAAAATACCTTTAAAAAAAATATTTTTTCAATCTCTCATTTCGTTAAATTAAAAAAAAAAAAACATTGGACTTAGATTTTAAGTTAATGCTTTTTTAATTAACAAAGAATTCCTTTAGTAATGAAATAAAAAAAAATAATCCTTTTAAAAAACATTTATATAGCTTTAAAATCAAATTTCTGTAATTAATTAATAAAAAAAAATTCAGATAGCTATTGAAACGATTGCTTTTTTGAACGTTTGAATGTTTAAATAAACATAGAAATATATATAAGTTAGAAAAAAAAAAAACAGTATGGGGAAAGCCTAGATATATATATTTACATACATGTATAAAAACATTAAAAAAATAACCGATTCAATTTTTACCTTTTCATTCCACTAAAAAACATTTTAAATGATCTTTCCGATGTTTTAAGTTCTTAACCGTCGTTCAGAGTCGTTAAAATAAAAATATATATATATTGCCTTAGAATTAAAAAATATCAATGTGAAGCAATAAAAAGAAAACGATTCTGATGCTTAATGTAAAAATGTCTCTAAAATGTATTTTGATCCAAAATAATAGATGTACTTTTTAATTAACGAATAATTAATTTATTTCCTTTTAATTTTAACCTTTTTCATTCTACTAAAAACAATTTTAAAATGATCTTTCCGATATTCTCTGCAGATGGCGCCACGATACATTTTATTGCGTTTTAAGGTTTTTAATTAATATATTTTTAACTAATTGGAATATTAGAATATAAATAGTCAAAACGGATTATTCCCGAAGTTTTCGTACCTTCGGCGAGTTTCTGCGTCTTTTGGTTCGTGAGAAAATTGGACAGGAGAGTGCTAAAGAAAGGGACTTGTACTGATTGAGTGGAATAGAAGGAAAACGATGAACGCTGGTGGCATTGGAGAATTAAAGTGGAATAGACTGACTGCACCGGCTTGGGCATATAAAGAGTAATGTATTGCTTCAATAACAATTTGTTGAGCAAATAAACAAACTTTTTTTTTCAAATTAGGCTGTGACAATTTATTGTTTGTTAGCTACTCACGACATTACAATATCAACAGAATTGATGTTAAAATCTAAATTTAAGGAAGAACAGCTTTTAAGTTTTAGGCTGCAAATTATCTCCTCCATGCAAAATACATGCGATATCTGACACAGTTAGAGAACAGGCTTCAGAACATTGTATTTAAGTAAAATATAATTCTTAGGGCGAGTGGCTACAAAAACAAAGTATAATTAGAATATGTAATGCGATTGCCCTCAATCTCAATAGACATAGACTTCGACTGTTTGCGTAAAAAAATACTAGCAGATATCATGGTTTCTATTTATAAGTCATGGGCAGGTGACACTTGCATCACAAATTAATATTATCAATGAAAAAAATACATTAAAAAAACTAAATTATAACTTTTTAATAATATATATATATATGACTTTCTTTTAATTACATTTACATAAAGTACCTGTAACACGTTGAACTATTTTAAATATTATTTTGAGACATATATTCTGCAAACTATGTGTATGGAATGGAAAACACTTTCTGGTTCTGGGATTCCACGAATGGACCTTCAAGTTCTACGAGCTCCGTGAGTTGAAAAAAGTTTGAAGACAACTGTTTTAAGCGAACAAATAAATTATTCAATTGAATGTAAAATGTTCTATATAAGTTTAAAGAGTACAGCTATTCAATTCTTATTCTGAAAATTGCTCTTCATTACAATGATTCAGTGTAATTGTGGTAACCCGAAATTTTTGAAATATTTAAATCTTGCCTATATGCAATGAAGAATAAGGATATATATATATATATATGCAGTGGGACTTCTTTTTAACAAAGTCGTTTAATCCCGAAACTTTCGAGCTACAAGAAACTAAATTACCAATAGAATTGATCAATATTAGAAATGAACAGAGACTAGTTCAAGAACATGAGACTAGTTCAACAACATGAGACTCCTGACTAAAGGTGAAAGGGGTTATCGAAGATGTTTCCATGAACTGAACAATGGGGTAAAGGTTGCACGTCTTCGACGAAATGCCCAGAATTCAATTGCTCTCGGCAAGCTAGGTGCCTAATAAAACCAGTTCAAGATTTTTGCCTCCCATAAATAAGTTAACAGAAATAATAACTTAAATTGTGTGTGTCCAGAAATAATTTTAAAAAATGTAGGGTAAAAAATTGAATCATAAGAGAGAAAGTTCCTTATATAGAAAATGAACTTCGCTATGGGGTGGTTATTTTACGAAGAAAATTATGAAATGTTCTTGGTTCCAGAAAAAAGTTCGCTACATAGAAAAAATCGCAATATAAAGTTTCTTTGTATGGATGTTTGACTGTATATATATAAATATATACTATAGCTAAGATTACAAAATATATGAGGTTATTCAACAGCCTTGGTCGTGTCTTAAAATTTAGCAAAAGATTAATTACGTAATTAAAAGTAATCCCTATCATAACGTTTCATACTATTAAAAAAGATGAAATTTTATAAGATTCCAAATCCATACTGGTTAATCAAGATTAATTTTTAAGAGAAAAATATATAATTCATCAAATTTTACCCAATGGAGGTTTTTGAATTGTTTTAATCAGTCTCAAAAAAAAAAAAAAAAAATGAAGCCCGTCACCCAAGGCCTTCATGTTTCTTTGGAATGCGAATGTTAACAGAAAATTAACAGTTGAAAATGTTTAAGAATATTATTTAAATAAGAATACCAATTGAAATGTATAAATTAAACTCAGAGGGATCGGCAGCTTTTTTCTTAGTTTAATTGTTCCCAGGAATAAAAGGAAATATTGATAAAATTTTTTAGATTCCTATCATGAGTTCACACTCTCACTAAATTTATATATATATATATATATATATATATATATATATATATATATATATATATATATATACACTGCTGGACAATTGCTAAGGACGGATCACAAATTGCTATGTAGCATAACATTAAGCGAGACATGAGGCCTAGTAGGATAAAATATAGTTGTCACACTGTTCAGACATTGGAATAAAGAATATTTATTGTTCTGGAAAGTACAAAAGCTGTGAAACATCTGAAAAAAAAAAAAAATTTCATTTGATCTGCGTACGGAGAAATGGAACAATGCATCTAAAAGTCAGCAGGCACCTTAAAGAAAGGTATCAGTACGGGATATGTCCACCGTGGAGTGTGATGCAACATTCCACACGTCGTACCATACTTTGCACAACATTATCCAGCAGCTGTTGAGGCAATTTATCCCATTCCTCTGTGAGTACACGGATGAGGGTGTTCTTGTTTGTCAGAGGATAGTTTCGACCAGCAACATGCCTCCCAAAGCATCCCACACATTTCCAATAGGGTTTAGATCTGGAGAACGCGCTGGCCATACGAGACGTTGAATACCCTCGCTGTCTAGACAATCCTGAACAGCGAGTGTTCGATGACATGTTGCGTTGTCGTCCATAAAAACAAATTTATCATTGACAGCACCACGGAAAGACGAACATGAGGGAAGTAGAACTTCATCAATGTATCGTTGGCCCGTCATAGTCCCATTCGCAACCACATGTAGGCGCGTGCGGCCATTGATCATGATGCCGGCCCACACCATGATACTGCATGTCGGATGTCGGTCCTTTTCCTGGATATTTTGTGGACTATAAGTAGTACCACTCTCGCGCCAGATCAGTTGGCATCTACAATCCGATGACAGACTGAACCTACTCTCAACTGAGAATAGTACGCATGCCCAGTTCTGTTAAGTCCAATTGTGATGCTCACGACACCATTGCAAACGGGCAGTATGATGTTGTCTGGTCAATGGGACACACATAACAGGTCTGCGTGCGTATAGTCCTCCTCCCCTCAAATGTCTGGCAACAGATTTTCGGGAGATCTGCTTTCCTGAGGCAGCAAGAAACTGATTTGCCACCTGCTGAGCTGTGGAGAGCCTGTTCCGTTTTGCTGATAAGACGATATATCTGTCTTCTGCAGGCATCGTACTTCTAACACGACCTCCCCCGTGCCGTCTACTACACATTCCAGTAGTTTTAAATGACTTCCACAGCCGTGAAACAATGCTGTGGGCGATGTCGAACTCCCTGGAAACATCTGTTATTTTTCGCCCTTCTTCGATCTTTCCAATAATTTAGCCACGCATAAAATCTTCTATGTGATGTCGGGAAGACATGCCAAAAATTTTAAGTTCGTCTATTAAATCTTTCCTGTAAAACTTTGACTTGAAACAACAGCTGTCCACACGCGCCAAAACCTTTAAAGCTCTTATGAACTCTATCACGTGATGAACAGACGTGGAAAAATTTGCATACTCATACTTCTTACTAACATCCCGCACTTATTCTAATTTTCCACATTTTGCTTCCTTTCATTTTGTGGTTGCTATGGATGATAGTGTTATCCGTCCTTAGCAATTGTCCAGCAGTGAATATATATATATATATATATATATATATATATATATATATATATATATATATATATATATATATATATATATATATATATATATATATAAATAAAAAATATATTTATATATATTTATATTTATATATATATATATATATATATACACATTTTTATATATATACATTTATATATATAAATATATATATATATATATAATATATTTATATATATATATATATATATTTATATATATATATATATATATATATATATATATATATATATATATATATAAATGTTGTGTTGGTTTGTGTAGATGCGCGCATAACTCAAAAAGTTCTTTATGGATTAATCTGAAATATTGACACAACGTTGCATTTTGTCCCAGGTCAGGATCTTATGTACTTTTTATTTAGAAATTATCTCTAAGTTTTTTTTAAATTTAATTTTTAAGTGATTTTTGGTGTTATGACGTCATCACGTCACGATTCGCTCTGAATGCGAAAATTTTAACTTTACGCTTAGATTTTTCCAAATTATTGTATAATTCTTCTATGGTTATGTTTATGCGTTGTCATATTTATCAATTTATTGTCCTTTGATATGTAATTGGGATTATTTTTCGAATAAATCTTTTTTTAAAAATTATTCTTTCTAGAACTCAAACTTTGTTTTGTAGGTTTGGCAACAGTCGGATAGCACTATCGCGGGATGTTTACGACTTTGATTAAATTCTACATCGTGTTTTTTCTGTAATTTTAAGCTAAATTTATTTCTCTTTATTAAGCGAAAATGAAACTAACATAATTGACTTCTGTACGCTACTTATTTTTCTACCAAATAGTTTCCGTCAACCATTTACCTTAAATGAACAGACGTACCAAATGCCCGATATAACATTCAATGTTTGGAAACAATATTTTTTTCCCACTTGGAGATATTTTAATGTGACGAAGTTAATCGACGGAGTTTTTATTACTAATGTTTTTCTTTCTTTTTTAGACATTTTTTTTAACTTCATTTGATTCTTACGTATTATCGCCAACTTTAATAACTCGCAAAGTTCGCCATTCCATTTTCGCAGATGTACGCGCGGAATTGGCAATCGTGCTTCGTTTTATACGATATCGCAAATAGGTTGCGATAATACGTAAGTACCTTTCATTTGATGTTAGTATTAAAATACAAATGTTAAAACTAAGATTTTCTGATTTTCAGTCATCAAACTATTGCACCTTATTTGTTTTTCATTCCTTTATAAGATTATTACCTTCTTAAACAGATTCAATTAGCAATTTGTTAAAAAAAAAACTGGAAGTTATTATGGTTTGTTTTTGTCGGGGACGTAGAGCTACCGCTGTATCCAATGATGCAGGGAGCCCCAACGAATGTTATTACAATTACACTTACATGGTGCTCATATCTGAAAAAGGGCCACAAAGGGAATTCAGATACAAGGCCCACTCAGAGCTGTTTTTGTAATTTCATATGTTTTTCTTTAAACCTTCACTTTAACTGCAGTCAATCGGCTTGAGTACATAAAATTGTATTGCAGAAACTCGAACGTAGGTCATCATACTGGCCAAGCAAACGCAGTGCGAGGGATAAATGCTGATCAAATTAGAGTAGGCATCAGTGAATGAGAAAAAAACAGACAGAGGGCACAAATACATCTTGAGGAAGCAGGTGGTCATAAGATTGTAATTATTTTTTCAAATTATACTTTCACTTTGATAAAGATAGTTTAGCTCTTTTTTTATGTCAATTACTGTTAGTATTGCATATCATTTTTCAATTTATTTTTAAGCACTGGATATTAATTTTGGACAATTTTTATGTATAAAATACTAAATTTAATTCTATTCACTATGTATGTGTTTAACGAGTAGCATACTGATTAAAATCTTCCACCTACTGTAAAATCCGGCATATAACGCGCACTTTGAACACAAAATATAAGATAGAAATTTACAGATGTGAGTTATACGCTGGGTATAAAAATTAAAAAATAAATGAGCATAAATAAAGTTAAACTTCTAAATATTTCGAAATACTATTTATTTAAAAGACATGACTTTCTTATTGAACTTAAAAGGTGGTAGTTCTAAAAGTATACTATTTTTGCAATTGCTTAAACACCTTGAATAAATTGCTTCTAAACAACATTGCATTTGTACATTTCAGGTTTCTTCGTAAAAAAGGGGTGCACGTTATATAGCGAATATACCTAAAATTTAAAAATTGCAGCTTGAAAGTATGGGTGTGCGTTATATGCCGGACTTTACGGTATATTTTATCTTTCTCCAATGAATCTAAATTAAATTAATATATAATTTTTTATGGTACTTATATTTTTCTTTGGTCGACCATTTACCTAAAATCAAAAGACATCGCCAAATACTGCAATATGCATTCAGTAAGGGAAGAACATTCTATGCCTGTTTGTGCACAATAATAATACTTTTTTGCACTAGGTAGTGAATTTTTCCACGAAATAGTTATTGTAATTTTAAGGCAATAACATTAGACTCACGAAATATCTATTTTGTGTAATTTCAAAATTTTATTTGGTGTTACTGTGAAATATAAATGGAAAAATTAAGATTTTCTGATGTATATTTTTTGTTTGTTTTGATATTTATGTATTGTCGCAACCATATTGGCAACATTAGCACTTAATTGCCTATTAACCGTGTGTGATGCGAACAAAATCGGGGTTGATATAGTTGCAACAGTACCCAAGTACCTTTGTTTGCAACTTTTTTTGGTGATTTTATCAAAATGATAATTTGTTAATAATAATTGGTTTTTCATAGCTTTTTATCATTTAAATTTGTTATAGCTAGCTACCTGTACCCAATCATGTTTTCCTGTGGCTCAGTCTGGAAAGAAAAGAGAAAGCACACATTTCTAATATCTTTAACTGCTTGCACTTAAGCTATGATTTTTTTTATCAAAAAAGTGTGGAAATATACATTAAAAAGAAACTTTTAAAATTAACAAAACTTTTCTAAACAGATTTCATTTTTGTAATTTGTTGACAGAATACTCCCAAGTTGTTATGGGTTTTTTTGACATGTTATGAATCTCTAAAATTATTTGCATTGTCTCCATAGAAGAGGTGCCAAGTCTGAAAACAAATTTAAAATGACTCTTCTTGAGGTGAAAATGTTAATTTTACAATGCTTATGAGTAGACATTTTGTGTTGCTTCATTGTCTGTATATATACAGAAATTTTCGGCTGTGCCTACTTGAGAGCAGTAGTTGCCATTTTTCAACACTTCATGAATCACTTAATGTATAACTTTATAATGAACGTTTCACTAATAGGATTGACCTCTATGTGGTGGAGCACTATAGCTATATTTACATCTTTATTTAATCTTCTATGCCCTGAAAATAAGCTTCAAGAAAAGCAACAATCAACAGACTGAAGTGTTTTGCCTACAATTTTCCAAAAATTGGTTGAGGTTACCAATAATCGCTAACCTCAGGAATGTTGTTTTTTTGTTTAGTTATTTCGGTAACTAAAAGCTTTTAGTAAAGAATAATTTGTGTTCCATAATATGTTATTTTGTTGTTCATCTTTTTTAAACTGAATCTTCATAAAAGTATAAATAATTTCCAAAATTTTCTGGATACCATCCAAAATTTTTCACGCATCACCAATTGGTGACTGCTGCTCTGTAACACACATCAGTAATTATGTATAATCATCACTGTAATAAAATTGGTGCCATGTGTATTGTACCTTAATATCTAAACAATAAAGATTCTAACAATTTTTTTATGAAAAAAGAAATGGAGGGAAAATGTTGTGATTTGCATGGCGGTAATTTGGCTGCGGTGATGCTAATATTTATGTACACAGATAACAAATAATTGTCCATGTGAAAAGCTGTCTGTGTCTAGATATAAGCCACTCTGTTTTAAAGTTAGGCCTTTAACTTTGTTAATAACAATTGCTAATGCTAATCGAATTGTGAATTGCAAAAATACTTTATCATTATCAACACTTTGTCGTAGTTTTCTGCTGCAAAATCCGTGTTTATATTGGAATTTTCCTGGCGTATTCGATTAAAAATACGTTCAGCCTCTCATTGCGTTGAATTTCAGCTGTGTCAATTGATGCACGTTTAAAGTTAAATATTTCATTAGCATTTTTTATTTTTTCCTTTTCTTTTTTTTTAATGTTTTGAAATTTTATATGTTTTTGTTTTAATTTTCTTTTCTTTTTAAGTGTAGTTTTAAGTTTGTAAGAAATATTATATGCTTTGTTTGAATTTTTTTTATTTTTAAGTGCAGTCAATTGGCTTCAGTAGATAAAAATAATCGGGAAATCAAACTTAAGTTGTCATACTTGCAAGGCATACAAATGAGTGTAATTGCACATCAAACTGAGAAAGAATGGATATCAGCAAACGAGAATAGCAGACAAAGAATGTCGCAAACACAGCTGAGGGCGCAGCAGAGCAACATGCAGCCAGACTTGAGGATGCACATTTACGAGCACATCATTCGTGTTTTACAATATCAGAAAGATGTTAACCAGAAACTGCACATCTGCATCAAACATGATTTTGTGGTGAGCAATCACACAATAACAGTCAACTTGCATTCCGGTACAACCCAGTGGAAGATTCTAGGTTCAGACAGTATGTTCTCATTTACACAATGATGGAAGTGTATCCTTATTGCAATGTTCTGGAATTTAAGGGACAAACCAAAGGAATGTTTTGTACCACTGCAAAAATTAAACTGCCTTAACTAAGGGAACAGAGCCATTAGAAATTTTGCTTGCTAGATATACTGCAGAATCAAAACACATTTCCTATATAACATCAGGAAATACAATTCATGTTTCCAAGTGACATTGTTTGGATAAATGTGCATTTGTGAACACACCTCTGATTTAATAAAAATATCCATAAGCATTGTAAAACTAACCCATATCCCTCAATGAATCCAGAGTGGAGCTATTTAAAATTTATCTTCAAACTTGAAGTCGCCACTTTAAAGACAAAGTAAATAAATTTAGGTTCATAACATAACATAAAGACAAAAAGTAAGCTGTAATAACTTCAAACATTTGGTTAACAAATTATAAATATCAGTTTAAGAAAGTTTTTCTGTATATATATTTATTTATTTATTTATAAAAGATCTTACCTGCAATGCAAATTATTTAACATATTGAAAATATGTCTTTTCTGCTTAACAAGACTGAGCCACAGCAACGTGTGGCAGGGTACAGCTAGTTATTGATAAATTATTTCAGTTATTGATTAGGTTGACTATCAATTCTTACATTATTGTTATTAATTTACTAAGAGGTAAATTTAAATTTTAAAAACTTTGTTTATTTTAAGTACTTTTAAATATTGTAACCTGTTCCCTCTAACCATGGCTGTATATATGTTGGGCCAACATTTGGTGGAATATATGTTTATGAAGTCGTGCAGACAGAAGCGAGAGTGGATTGTTTCAATAAAATTTTAGAAAATATTACGTGTGCTGAGAGGGATTTAGGTTAAATTCCTTAAAAGGGAATTGAATTAAGTTTTTTGTCACAATCTACCTTGCCGACAAATGATTATTATGGTCGTTGTGTGACAATTTTTTATACATCAAGTGCTGCAAGGTAAGTTGAATCTATTTATATTTTAATTTATTCACACACACAATGTAAGCAAGTAAGATTCTCATTATAGTTAATTTTATTACACTAGATTTTTATTCTTAAATTCAATGCAGTATTGCTAAAATAATAATTATACTATTTTTACATTTAGTTCTATAAAAATTTGTCCTTTCACACACACTACTTTTTTAGTTTAATATTTATGTAGGAATTCTCTCTCCTGTTCTTTTAGTCGATTTTCTTAAAATATTACATGTTTCATTTTTATGCTTTTAGGATTAGAAAAAATCCCACCAACATTCATTTTCGTACAAAGGTGGTGGAGGGGGAGGCCATCTTGAAGGACATTTATTTCTTTTCAGGTCGTAGCAGGGGTATAGCTAATGCTGTATCAATGATACGGGGCTCCAATGTGTGTAACTACAGTCCCACTAACAAAGCTCCCAGGTATAAAAAAGGGCCCCGTAGGAATTTTGATACTGGGCCCCCTCAGAGCTAGCTAACCCAATGGGTCGTAGACTAATATTTCCACATTTATATTGATTGTTTTTTATAATTCTCATTTAGAATATTTTCAGATCAATGTTATGTATTAATACGTTAGAAGGATGCCTAATATTTTCCAGGAAAAAGGATGAAATATTACTACAAAAGAATCATTTATGTGCAAAGAAAATATGAAAAGTAAGGCTTTAGAGGCACATTAATAGTAATATGTTCATTTAGCAAACCTTTGCTGTAATCAATGAATCATAATAAAGGTTAATGTATGCAAAAATATATACAAATGCAAACTTAATGCAAAAATATTTACAAATAAAGAATGCAATGCATGTAAAAATATATACAAATATAGAAATGACACAAACAGTTTTAGATACCACAGTAATTATACAGCAAAAATAGATTCTAGATTATATGTTTGAAAATATATACATTAGAAAGATTACTTTACTTATAAATGTGACAAAGAAACTTTTCATAGAATATATCATTAATCAGGCAATGTATTGATTACTTTCAAGTTTTGAATCATTTGGAT
Source organism: Trichonephila clavipes (assembly GCA_019973935.1). Taxonomy (NCBI): domain Eukaryota; kingdom Metazoa; phylum Arthropoda; class Arachnida; order Araneae; family Nephilidae; genus Trichonephila; species Trichonephila clavipes. The sequence goes on along the minus strand of BMAU01019816.1, from coordinate 5,450 downwards.
TTGTAATGATAATATTCAAGCAGATTTTCACATTAATTTTTCATGCGTTACAAATAAATGTTATGCCTAGGAAAAAATATTTAAAAATTAAACAAAAAATTTTTAATTAAAAAAATCGCATTTTACATTTGTCATACTTGAATGCTAGTCTTCATAAAAATGATTTAAGCGAATAATGCAAATAAATAGGATTTTTCTTTAAGTATTAGTTATGTGAACTATTTTTTTAAACATGTGCAAAAAAATCTATATACAATAAAAATGAAGTATTAGGAAGTACATGTACATTGTGACGTCATGATCACGTGATGAGGAGAGCACGTGAATATGTTTTGATTTGTCTCCCGCTTAACTCTAACCTAATAATTCTCTGTGTACTATTTTGATCTTGCTCTTTTACATTATAACTCGATTACAGTAAAATATCAGATAATTGTATAGGAAAAAAATCTGTTTTTAATATACCGGTAAAAAAATTCGAGTGTTTAGTTAACGTGATGAAGCGTAAGTATTTTAAACCATCTCCTCACTTATTATGCTCTGACCACTTTGAATAATCTTTTTTTCTATACTAAACATTTTTAGAAATCGTTGCCAGCTCCATTCCATTCCATTCCTAACTTATATACTATTTTTGTGTTCACAAAAGAAACTTCTGCTGAATGGAATTTGGATAGATATCTACAGGAATGTAAATATTTTTTGTTTTTTTTTAAATTAAATTATATAGAGAACATACCTAAAAAGATAAAATATATTAAGTTAACTTAAATTTTAATTATTTTACTCATCTTCAGAGTAGTTAATAGATATTTCTGTATTAAATTATCTAAAATAAAAACACACAGAATCTAATATGTAACCCTACATGTCATATATTAAAACAAGTTTTTGTCTCTCTCTCTATATATAATGTATTATATATAGAGAGACAAACATGTATATATATAATGTATTATATATATATATATTGACAAAATATTATTACTATATAATTTTATTCTTTTGGGAAACAAATTTCAAAAGCATTCACTACAGAAATGAAAAAATAACTTAATTTACTACAGGCTCATTTTTGTTTATACTTCAAGATAAATTAAAAACCATTTTCAAACATTAGAAATGCAAATTACCTTTTTTAAAGTTATAAGTAAAAAAAAAATATTATATGCAACATTTTTAAAGCCTTTATTCGCAGCTCCATTTTAGTAAAAAGATATTATTTATCGAGAATTTCATTCTGAATGTGGTAAAAAATTAAGACATTAAAATTTTTTAATTAAATTCTGTCTATTATGGAAGATAAATTGGTGTGTATATATATTGAATATAAAAGTCCTGTTCTGTCATGCTTGGTCAAAATAATGTCATTTTTAAATTCAGAATTCTTTTACACAAAAAAAAAAAAATAAAAATTATAAAATATTTGTGTGGTGTTTGTATTTATTATGTAGTACAGGGATTTCTTAGCACATCAACTGTTTTTCAGAATTTGACAGGTATAAATTTGTCACACAGATGTACAATTTTTTTTTTGTATAGATAACATTTATTGGCATTTTCAGAAGGGTTATCAAAATGTAAAATTCATTAATTTTGATGATAAGTTTTACATATAGACTATACACATATTTTTGAAGTATAACACAGTTTTTATTGAAGAAATCTATGCAACCCCAGCTGAAATGTACTAAGCATAAGAATACTCTGGATTTTAATTTTTACATAAGTATTAAAGTCTAAAAGGTTCATCTGTATTTATACTATCCTGCTTATAAATTTAAGTCCTGAATAAATTTGTTGCATTGAGTTATTTACAAATATTGACCCAAGAAGTGTTCTTAGATCAGTTCTATGATATTTATCAGTAATTAAGATCATAAAACCAAATATGATTTTACATATAAACATTTGATTCTGTAGGATATTTACTTTCTAAAAGCAATAGAATTCGAAATTTTAATATAACCTTTATTATTTCTGTTTACCCTTAAAGGAATAACTTGACAAATTGCTGTTTGCATTAATGCAAAATTCAGTAAAAAAAAAAAAAGGTAATTTGAGAAAAATTTCAAAATTATTTTTAATGGGTTAACTGTCCAAAATCACTGATATTTTTGTGTGACGTGTATTGAGAGGGCAAATTTGGAGCACTTGTATATTATAATATAAACTCTCTAATTTCTTAAAATCATAAAACCGCCAAATGCTACGATATACAACCAATAGTAGAAACTGTTCATGATCATGTTTGAACACAGTAATTATAGTGATATAATTTTTTTTAAATTTCGGATGTCTTTTTGATTGGTGAAATTAGTTGGCAGTTTAATATGTATGCTCCAAATTTTGGAATGGTATGAGTACTGATTTAGCATTTCTTAGAAAAACTTTGAAGTAATTAATTTTATATTTGAAGTTAATATATTTTCAAACATGAAACTTCAGAGCAAGAATTTTGAATCTATTTCCTTAATATTGTTTCATTTTCAATTTTTTTTAATATAAATATAATTATGTATAAAAGGATACTTAAGATGCATAATCAGTGATAACAAAATAACATGTCAATACATTAATCCAAATAAGTTCAATTTTGAATGAACTGAAGTATATTTTTAACACTATACATACAATAACTAGTAGAAATAGGTATGCATTAAGTGTTGGTATGTTCAGTGTAAAAAAATCAAATATTCCCATTGAAACAGAAGATAATGCTTCATATATTTTAGAGGAACAGATTGTAGGAATTTTGTAATTATATATATAGTGTGAAATTAAAAAAAAAAAGAAAATCCTTTGTCAATTTTATTTTGATGTAGTATATGCAATGTAAATATTTATTAATAAAAATTAATGTAAGGAAAATTAGAGTGGTTTAAAAATAAATATAATAATCTTTAGTTTTTAATATGTAATTTTACAGGTATGATAAACAAATGTTATACAAAGGTTTATTGCACTTGAAATTGTATTGAACATGAAAAAAATTGTATCGAGATATTTTACAAAAAATAGTTACACTGCCATTTTATATTTGTATTTTTTTTTTTTATTCGAAACTTCTTTCTGTAAGTTGCATGATTTAAGTATTCTAATTTGTTTTATGTAAATTCAGAAAGTTGATTGTATAGATTTAAGATCTGAATTTTTTAAAATTCTTAGGATATTTCATTTAATCTGGTTAGTTAGTCAGATCCTCTCTATTTGTTCACTATTTGTCCTTATAGTATAGTGTTACATTCATAGTCTGTTTTATTTACTTATAGTGTATTCATGTAATGTTAAAATTAAGTGTCAATAAATAATGCATATTAAAATGAGTATGATTATTGAATAAAACTGTCCGATAAGAATTTTCTGCTTCATTGCATGAGAAATTTTCATGAAAACAATTTTATTTGTTCTACTTTAAAATAATTTTATTAAAAAACCTATTTCTTTAAGTATGTTTCTTAATTTATTTTTAAAAAGTCAAGTTAATTTCTTTCTGAATGTTGGAGACAGGCGTTTCTAAAAAAAATACCTAATTATTAAACAAGGATAATGCAAAAATATAATAAAAATAAATAAAATTTCAGAAATATAACTTCACACACAAGAAGTAAACATATCAAGCATACGAAATTTACACACAGATTCAAAACGCGGGGATATATGTTGCTATCCTCGTCACGTGATTTCTCCTAAGAGTCTCAATGTCTGTGAATCAACCTCATTGTCTTCATTTTCGCAAATACATTAAAAATAAAACATTTAAGAAAATTCATAAGCATTTTCTAGAATATTAAAAAATATTTAAAGCTTACCTCAAATACATACTAGTAATGTAGTGAGCACTAGCAATACACGTGCTTATGAAATTATTCTTGAAGCTTCCTATCGCAGCGATCGACTGAATGTGAAAATATGCAAACAAAGTAATTCAGCTGACCACTAGTATTTCTTCTAATCACGTGTATGGACACAGCAGTGAAAAATGCATTTCTATCCAGGCAAGCAACCAAACCCCAATTTAAAGTTAAGGGGAGATAACACACATACCTCGTATATAAAAAGAACTCTCCTCTCCCTCATTTCACGTCCCTAATGGGTAATTAAAAACAGTGTTTCTCGGTGTAAATCTAGAAATTGTATTTGGATTACTATAAATAAAATTTCTGATCTTTGAAAAAACTTTCAACCTCTCGTCTGAATGAATTAAGCAATTGTACAATTAAAAAAAAAAGGTTTAATTTAGGTTTTTGTTAATCTTTTTTAATATGTGGATAGAGGCTGTGTCCATTGCCCACATAGAACAAAAAAAAAAATGACCTAGAAATTTTCGCTTTTCTCCACCCTTAGAATCATGTGAGAATGTTATTTGAAGGTCGGAATATAAACAAACTTTGTTTACAATATGTGGTACAAGATTCTCGGTTTCGAAAATCAAATCTTCCACTACGCAGCTTTTCTCCTCGGAAAAAACGTTTGCATATTGTAAAGTTCCACAGTAAATAGTTCATCAAATTTGTGAAACAGCTAATTTAAATTCTCAAAAATATTACTTTTATTTTTAAACTTTTATATTAAAAATCAAATAAAGTATAAAATGTGGATGTATACCAATTTCAATGTATATTTTAAGTATTCTATATATATTCTTAGTAAGTATATTCTGTATTGTTCAAATATTCTATTATTTAATTACTCTTATACTTTGTATTTAATTGTTATTGAAATAGTTATTACATAAATGTCAACTTTTCATAAAAAGTTTATTATGTAATATGATTAATTATTTCTGCCATGAAAAGTGAAGTTAAATGTCCCAAGAGCGAGCAGTGGCTCTAACGTCCATAGCCACCACCCAGGAGAAAACCCTTGATCAGATTTTTTATTTTGTGACTAAATAATGTTAATAGCGGATGAGAACATCACATTTATCAAGTACTTTATCACAGAAAAAAGTATTTTTTAAGCTTTGTGCCCGTTTTAGGGTTAAAAAATACTTACAGCATAGTTGATATTACGTAATAAAAACATATAATTTTTTAAAAAATATTGATTTAATATTATTTTTTGTAATGAAATAAAACAAAAACAGAACTTAATTCATCATAAAAAATAGTATAATAATGAAATTTAAAAAAAAATCTTCATTTATTGTATTTCTGTCAATAAGCTTTAAAAAAACACAGCTTTGCCCAGCGTTTCATCCCTCAAACGGCTTCTTATTTTTTGTTACCTTGTCTGACGAAGAAAATGTTTATTCACATTCTACACTAGTAGGCTTTATCGTCATTGAATCAAAGGTAGGTATTTTTCCACGCCTCCTTCTATTTTAAAAATAGAATTTCTTTAAAAACTTTAATAAAAGTGTCTCAAATGTATCTATATATAAAGGAGAAAAGCGACTCACTCACTGACTGACTAATCATGATATCTCCGTAACTATTAAACCTACT